>PVIR01003727.1:35967-85711 GCA_004026965.1 Petromus typicus | reverse complement strand
ATTTATTTGAAGGAAATGAATGTTCAGATAAGAAGTAAATTTAGAATGTGAATGAGAGTGTCAGGGAGATAGAGAAGGGTAAAGGGAGCTGAAACACAGCCAGAGATGGAAGATAGAAGAAAGGCGGAGGCCTAAGAAGAAGAGGTGGAGAATGAGTCAGTCTTGGTGTGAAGATCTGAGAGGCTCTGCTAGACTTTTTTGGGGGTTCAGCTGACCTTCCTCTGGTCTCTGTGGGGACTGAAAAAGACTCATTTTGCTCAGAATCAAGTAGAGAGTTTGAAAGAAGGCGCCCCACTGAATTGGGGCGGGCAGAAGCTAGCACACCAAAGAATCATTATTGTAGTTCCTCTCCAGGCCACTGGGGGAAGGAGCTGCAAAATTGTGGTGACTTGGTAGGATCAGCCCTATAGGAAAGGAGCCAAAGAAATAGCTACTGGTGGGCAGGAGCAGCCAGGACCTTTGAGTGCTGCAACACCCCAGAACTGCCCCTCAGGGATCTGCTTTTGGGTTCCTTTCTTTTTAAGGCAGTGGGTCATAAACTTCCCCACTGTTCCGAGACTGAGAAGTTGACTGTAGCTCGCTCTCCAACGTGGCGTTCTCTCTAACTCTCTCCATGGTCCTGAGCACCATCCAAAATGACCTTGTTTATACTCTCCATCTGCCTGTTTGTTGTCTGTCTCTTCCACGCAGGGGAAACTCTGTGGCAGGGACCTTGTGGGTCTTTTGGTGCCTAGAATGCACTGCATCAGATTAATGAATGGAAGGACTGGCGGGATGGCAGTGTACTCTGTGTGTGTGTGTGTGTGTGTGTGTGTGTGTGTGTGTGTGTATGTGTGTGTGGTGGAGGCATGATGTTGCTTGGAGGTGGCATTGATGGAGCACTTTACAAAGCAGGGCTCCCAAAATAAAGGCATCTGGGCTCTGAGAGGAGAGCCCTTGAGGAGAGAGGCCCTTCTGGGGCTAATTGTGTGGCTGTCAGCCAGAGTGCAGGCAGCTGCAAGGAGCCCGAGGTCCCGGGGGTGGGTGTGGTTCCTACCCCCACCACACTTGCATGCAGGCAGAGGAAACCGTGAGGGGCCTGGTGTGGTTGATGGGAAGACAGAATGTTGTCCTTGTCCCAGAAACATTGGGGAGGGGCAGGGACGAGCATGTTCCATGTAAGCTATGGATGTCTGGGCACATCGTCTGCTTTGTCTCATTGACTTTTCTCTGCAAGGCTCTGGGTAAGGGGTTAGTGAGGCAGATAAAGAGCCTCTGGCTTAGGGAGGTGAAGTGACCAATCCAAGGTCACACAGAGCCTGATCCAAGTTGGCTCAACCCTTTATGCCACTAGGCATCTAATCAGTGTCTGTGGGGGCACCAGCCTTCTGGTGGTTTCTAACCTTGGCCAGGACTCCTGGTGTGGGAGGGCGGGAGGAAAGGAAGCAAGAGAGGAGAGTTAGGGAGAGTTCTGTTCTGCAAAATCAGGAGTGAGATAGGTGTCCTTGGAGCTGCTTTTTACCTGTTTTTCTGTTCCCATCTGTTTCTTCCTGGGGCTTCCAGCTCTGGTCTGAGATTGGTGTAGAAATGAACTCCAGACCTTCAGACTCAGTCTAAATTCCTGGCTTAAACTGTGAGACATAGGCAAGTGATTCCCTTGATGAAATGTTGGCAATTTTGACCTCTGAGGGCAGCCATAATGATATTAGAAGGTGGAGGAAGCAGATAAAACCCAGGGCCAAGAGAGAGGGTCTGGGTATCAGCCAGAGGCTTCAGGACACCTGCTGTCTTGATCCCATTCACCTCATCTGGCTGCCTGAGATGACTACCTAAAATAAAATGGAGACCTTGATCCTCTGATTCCAGAGACATAAGTAGATATTTATGAAATAGGATGTCCAGTTAGCTGGTTAGCATGTGGGAAATGCAAACTTCAGTTCTAATCACTGTGTGATCACCAGAATCACTCAAAGGGAAAAGATAGACAATGTTGGGGAGGGTTTGGAGCTACTGGGGATACACTTAATGTAAGAGGGACTGTAAGTTGTACAATCATTCTAGAAAAATATCAGTGTCTGCTAAGGTTGAGCCAGCATCCCCTGCAATAACAGCCCTACTCTTTGGTGTAATGCTAGTAGACAGAACTGTGCATAAGTCCACCCAAAGACATGTACAGGAATCTTGATGGTAGCAATTTTCCCAGGAGTATCCATCTGAATCAGCCCTAGACTGGGTGAATAAATTTTCATAGGAGCACAGGATGGAATATAATATAGCAGTGAAAAAGGACTGCACCCAAGTACAACAACATAAGTCAGTCTCAAACATAATGTTGGATGAATAAGTTCATACAGAGGAGTTTTCTTACTGCTTGATTTCATTTGTATGAGGCTAATTAATCTATGAGGTTAGAAATCAAAACAAAGTTTCCTTCTGCAGAAAGGTAGCAACTGGAAAGGAGCAAAGACTGTGATGCTAGTAAGTCTGTTTCTTGGACTGGGGTGTGTTACATAGACATGTTCACTTTGTGAAAATTTCCTGAAAGGCAAACTGACAATATGAACACTTTATAAAATTAAATCTCAATAATTTTTTTGAGTAAAAAAGAAATTCAAAAACAAAAAACTCACTCTTTCATGGCTCCCTCCTATTCTATGGCAGGATCCTAGCTCTGTGGCTGTCATTTAAGGGCCTGTGCTCCTGCTTGTGCCCACCTGTCCTGGCTCCCATCCCCAATTGAGCAGGGGAGTGGGTAGGCCTTCCACTTCCCAGGCTGCCTCTCGCCTCTGTGCCTGTGCCCCAGGTACCTCTCTGCCCAGCATTTCCTCTTCTCTCACTGTGTCTGCTTCCACATTCTTCCCTGAATGTCCCTCCTCTGAGCTCCACCATGACCATCACACCTTTCCTTTTTTTTTTTTAAAGATATGGAAATGAGAGTTGGCTGGCCACAGTTAGAATTGCTCCTGTAGGGAGTTAGACTCAGCCCTCAACCCCAGAGAGTGGAAGGAAGACAAATGATGTCATTTGATATGCTACTGTGGATCAGATCTCTAAATGTATAATCTCTAAACTTTGCATAGTTGTTCCAGCAGGAAGTTATTGTTATTATCGGTATTTTACAGGACAATTCAAAGGATAAAGGGCCTTGCTGGGAATTCTACTTACAAAGGAGGAGCTGGAAATTGAACTCAAGTCTTTTTGGCTCCTCAACTTGTCCGGTTTCTTCTAGAGCACACCTGGCTGGGGGGGGGCACAGCATGTGTCCTGGAGCTGCTGAGGTGGCACTCTTTGATCAGCCATGTTTGGGCTAAGGCTGACAGAGCACCTCTTCCTGATCTTTCAGCTGCTTACCGTTGCTACTGCCACTGGACCAGCCTTTTCAGGCTCAGGCTTGCTAGAAACCAGAGGCCTGGGACCTTTTCCAGATCCAACTTCTGGCAGTAGCCCAGGTTCTGTCAAGCCTCTGGCCTGGTCAGTGAGTTGTTGGCTCAGTCATAAAGCTCTGAATCACCTGCCCGGAAAGATCTCCTAGGAAAGAGGAGGATCTTTTTCCTCCCTAGGGTGGGGTTCCCTTTGTCCTCCCAAAAAACAGACTTGCCCCACATGCTGTGGTGGGATCTGGAGGCATCCCTTTTTGTGGGCTCATTGTGGGCCCCAGAGTCCTCTGCACTGCTGCCACCAGGTTAGCTCTTCCTTTAGGCGAGAACCAGCTTCATCTTTTTCCTTGAGTACATCTGGCTTATACTACTTTATACTGAATGAGTAAAAGATTTACTCTTTAACCATTTACATGTCTATTTAAAAAGGGAACATGAGATCATCCTCATGAACAGGAAACCAGTATGGCTGCTCCTTGGCTTATGACAGGGTTATTTTATTAGTCAGCTATCTGTCACTGTAAGCAAACATACAATTTAAAGGAGAAAGGTTTTATTTCAGATGATAGTTTCATTCCATGGTTTTTAGTCCATGGTTATCTGGTTCCAAGGCAGAAACATATGGCAGAAAGATGTGGTAAAGGAAATTTGCTCAGTTCATGACCTCCAGGAAGCAGAAAGCCAGGGAAGAACCAGACAGGAAGAGTCCAACAGCGAAATACAGTGCCCAAGGTCATGCTTGCATGACTACCAGACACCCAGAAGTGTTATTCACTAATCTAGGTGTCTCTTAAGCCTACAAACTTGTCAATCAAGATTTACCATCAGTTGTACCTGATAACCCATCATAAGCTGAAAATACCAAAAGTAAAAGCGCATTTAATTCTAGCTTAGCTACACAGTGCACAGTAGACTGTCAGGTTGTTTCCTCTGGGCATTGGGAGCTGATTGGGAGCTGTTCTTGCTACCACTGCCCAGTGTTTCTAGAGAGGATCATTTGACTGTGGTCACCACTGACAAAGATCCAAGGTCAAACTTATCATTTGCTTTGTTTTTGTGGTGCTAAGGATTAAACCCAGGCCTTGTGCATACTTGACAAACTCTTTACTACTGAACTGTACCCTCATCCCCTGAATATGATTTTTACTGAACACAGTTTGCTTTTGCAGCATAATACATTTGAAAAATTATAAATTATATTAGTATAAGTCAGAGCACTTGTATCATGTTCTGTAAAAGAAAGGTAACAGTAAAACAATAAATAGATGGGAAATTAAAACATATTCAATTCCAGCTAGATACTGTTACCAGCTAAAGGCCAAGCCTTTGTTAAAAAGGAAGATCAACCCATTTTAGGTGTTAGGTAGTTCACCTTTTATTGAGACTTTCTTCTTGAGGAAAATCAACCGAAAAGGAGCCAACTTTCCCAGTAGAATTTAATTGGTGCTTGAATAATACTTGAAGTTGTCTCTTAGTACCACTGAAAGTCTATGCCCACTTTGTGGAAAATGCCACCCTTAGCAGCCTCTCCCTGCTTCAAGAGCTTGTGGCAAGTTACCTAACCAGATCTGAGCTGAGGATTAAACCCAGGTCTTGTGCATACTGAGATATTGCCCAGCTGGGCTTCTTCCCTGCTGACTGTCTAGGTCCACCAGGCCAACTTCTGCCCCAGAATCATCTTGGTCCTACGTCCAGATGTGTCAACAACAGAAGTGAAGAAGATACAAGAACTGACCTTTTTTTATCCCTTCCTAAGTGATAGATACTGTAATTTGATATTTTACATGGGTTGTCTTAAATTTCTCCAAACTTCAGTCACTCAGTGTACCACGTCCATGATATCTGTCTGATTGGTAGTATTCATTTACTTAGTATTTCTCTTTAAATTGATTTGCTTTTTCAAACAACACATACTTTTATTTTCAAATGAAAAACTAGATTTTTCCCATTAATCATAGAGTTCCATATGCAGATTATATATTTCTAAGATGTATCAACTTTGCGATATTAAAATAATAAATGTTCATCTGCATACCCCCAAAAGTCGTCTTACACACAAATCCTAAGGGAAATACTGGAACATTGTAGCTAATGCTCATGTATCTTAGGAGGACGGTTCATGGATAAGAACTTGGAGGCTCAAAATGTCACCTGCCAGAAGTCCCATCAGGAGAGGATGAGGTCGGGATTTGGATCCAGACACTTTTCCTCCAACTCCCTAGACTATTTCAACACCAGTGCTTTTCAAATGCATTTTTTAAAATCTAAAGAGTCCTTTAAAAATAAAACTACATGTGGAAATTCAATATATAAAACAAATTACCACTGAGCTTTTGTGATTGAAGTGGAGTTGGGGAGTCCAGAGCTCCTTCTCTGGAGCCTTCTTTTCTCCAAGCCCATCCTATTAATGGCTCTCAAGAACCTTTCTTAGAAATGTGGAACTCTGAAGAACGTTATTTTAAACCTACAGCTCACTGCTCTATCCCTCCACTGTTTAGTTCAATTTTTCCTCGGAGTCGAACTCCTGAGGGGCATCTTGATCTCTGCTATCCTTTTTGGCTGGTATTTCTGGTTTTGGACCATGGCCATCTTGATATTTTGAAATTTTCCATCTTGCCATTTTGAAATATTCTACCGGTTTTCTGGGCCTTCTTTGACCTCATTATTCATTCACCAAATGCTGACGCCTAAACTATATCCAAGTTTTTAGAGGGCACAAAAAGCGACAGAAAGGAATAGATTTCCTTTGACGGGTTCTTATATGAGTGTATGAATCAAATCTAGACTTAGCCAAGAGTGGGATGGAGCACTCCTGCTGCCGTGAAACTCATTTTTTGCTTTACTTCCTGTCTTAAGTGTCTGGTGCATTCAGTAATGGGAAATGACTAAGACAGGTCAGAGGGCCTTGTGGTACAGTCTACCCTTCACATCTTGTTGCCAGAGGTTTTACCTAACCCTACACTATGGCTTTTAGGTCATACCTCACTCAGACACCCAAATCCTTAATCCAACAGGAGAACCAATTGCCAACCATCCCAGCATCTTTGATATGAAGCTCTGCCTGGCTCCTGGCCTCAACCTGGTTTATCTCCTTATTGTTTAGTGTATTTAACTCCTTAAACTAGAGGCCATCCTCCCTCTGAACTGGGTAGTTCCATGTGCCCCTTCCATGTCCAGGAAGAAAGGAATCTATTCCCTTAAAATAGTGGTAAGATTTCAGCAGAATTCCATTAAGTTTTGAAGATTTCCAAGGGATATTCTGCCTGTGACATTCCCTAAGCAATCCAAGATGGCTGCCATTTTCTCTCAGTCCTGGCTGTGGGCCAAGTTCCCTCTGAGAAGCCTCTATCTTTTGATGAACCCTAATGTCCCTAAGATCATCACTATGGGGTCTCTTCTGTGTAGTTGTACCAGGTTTTAGCTAGGCCCAAGTTCTAGGAAGCTTCTCTTTAGTCAAGTCAATCAGATTAACTACTCAGGCCAAACCAAGTGAGTCAGCTCAAGTAAAGTCAATTTATTACATATTAACTCTGTACTGCCCTGCCTACCTTACTATCCATAGTCATGTTATAGATGGGGGAGGCAAAATGCAATTTAAGAAGACACTTTTTTTTGTGCTGGGAAGTTGAATTTAGGGATATCACCCTGAGTTATATCTGCAACACCCCTCCAACCTTTAAATTAAAAAAAAAATATTTTGAGGGAATTTCACTAAATTGCCAGGGTTGGGCTCTAGCTTGTGATCCTTCTGCCTTAGCCTCCCAGAGTGCTAAGGTTATGTGTACAACCATGCCTTTGACCCTTAAGGACTATTTTTGCTTTGAACCTAGATTCTAGACTCAATTTTCCCTTGAGTTATGGCAACCTTTTTCTTGTACATGTCTGGAGAAAAAAGTCTTTTTTTTCATGTGGAAATTACTCAACACCAGTCTAATTCCTCCAACCTGCTTCCCAGTACTTCTTAGACAGTCCTCCCAGTATGACCTTAACAACTCAGTTTGCAGAATTCTTGGTCCCTCACCTTTTTGGATCTGATTCACTGTGTCACAACCTATTTGTTTATTTACTCAAAGACATGCACTGAGCAGTTACTAGGTGTCAGACACCTTACAGGCATGATATCATTGATTTCTTTGTGAGGGTTACATTGTACAATTCTCTGGTCCCACAACTATTACATCTAAAAGGCAACAATTCTAGATGCAAAACTAGAATTCATCCCAGTTCTAATTCCAAAGCTGGTGCTCTCTGCATCTCATCCCACTGCCTCTTAGAACAGTTGAATACTATCTATAATAAAGGGTAGAGATCACCACATACTTAAATAAACACATTGTATATAAAGGGAATGAGTGGATTAATGAACATTTTATGTAAGACCAAATCCTGCCTGACTTGTTTATTAGAATTCTTTGAGAAGTGAAGTATATAGGGAGATAATGGGTGACTTTCACAAAAAGCCTTTGTCGTTCCTATCCCAAAGCCTATTAATAAAATTGATTCATTATAGAATTGGGCAGAGGTGGGTGTTGAGTAGGAGGGAGTCTATTTTTACATGAATAGAGAACTGGCTCAGAGACAAGAAAGAGGGTGGAGATAAATGGGTGCTTTTTCCAATGGAGAGCCAGGGTATGGCAGTTGGGACTGAGTTTGGTGTTATGTAATGTCCAGGACACAGCATTGACATCCAGTGTGTTCAGGTCTTAGAGTAACATGGATTGGGGCACCAAAACAAGAGGGACCCAACTCTTGTCCTGGAGAAGTGTGCAAAGAAGTACTTAGTGTCATCTCTAAATTTGTAGATGATAGGAAATTCCTCAAATGAATGAAGTGCAAAGACATTGGAAATAAAACAGAAAAAAATGTCTGGGGCACTGGAAAGAGCCCCAGACAGCAATCAGGTCCAAGCTCTAGTGCAGCTCTGTCACTGACTCTGTGGGTGACACTGGGGAAGTCTTTCTGGCTATATCTTTTCTCTCTTGTACAGTGAAAGAGTTGGACTAGATGACCTATAAAGGTAGAGTACTCTGGACAGAGGACAATGGCTCGAAATAAGAACTGGTTATGGAGAGTTTTCGTCTCTCAGGCTAAAATGTCTCCTCTGTCCCTGCACTGTGATAGAGGACCACTTGCTGTCTCTTTCCCTGTCTCATTCGTGAATAGTGACAATGAGAAAGGGAGCCATGAGGTCTGTGATGCTGGGGCTCAGAGCCCAGCCTGGAATTCCTCAGTGGCATTCGCTGAGAATGACTCAGCATCAGAAATAGCTCCCATCTGGATGAGCAATGATATCTATAGCGATCAAGCGATCTCTATATCCACACACACTCTCTCTGTGCAAATATGTGGCTCACTGTATGCTAAATACGAGGTGGCCTGGAGACGTTCCTCCTCTTAAAAGACTATTTGGTATGAAACTCAAGACTGTTTATTTAAAGAAACAAGTTTACAACTATGCACATTGGATTACTGGTAGTGGGTGGCGAGGAAGAGACAATGTGGATGAAGTGATGCTGGGTATGATCTGAGCTTGGCGGGCCACATGGAAGAGGAGCTGAAGTTGATTGCTCCATACTTTGTCCCTCTGTCTGCCACAGGTCAGGGTGATAGATACCTCACTCAGGATGCTTGAGATTCTAGGAGGAGTGGGAGGGACTTGGGGTGCTGAGCATCTATGCAAAAGGCTGTGATTCAGCAGAAAGAGCACAAGACCTGGCTCTGACTGGAGAGCCAGGTTTTAGCCCAGCCTTTCTCTGGTATTTACCATGGGCACCTCATCAATGAGCTCATTCATTAATCAAGAATGTGCCAGACACCTACAGTGTGCATAGGCCACTGGGCCACAGATAAGAAAAAGTAGGTTGGAATTCAGCCTTGGCCTACCTACCAGCTAGATCTCTTTAGACAAGTCCTTTCCCAACTGAGCTTCAGTTTCCTCATTCATAACTAGGGATAAAAATACCCACCTCAGTTTTTTGAGGGGAGTATGGAGTAAGATAATACACCAGAAAAAAATACTTTTCTGTTGTAAATGAGCCTGAAGGTTCAGTCTTACTTTGTTCTGCCATATCACCAAATTGACCTATCACATTCCAATTTAAAAATATCCTTAATGGGCACAAAGGAAGAAACATCACCATGACCATGTCCATCAGAGCCCTGCAGTGGGAGGGCTCCCTGAACGTCACCCATGGGCATGACGCTGGGTGGCACTCTTACCTTTGCTTTCTGGGTGAGCTGGAATGTGGAGCCCTTAGTCACTGAGCAGAGCAGACAGCATGTCAGAGATGTTCAGCTTCCTGAAGAAGAGAGGATCCTGAGGTGAGCAGAGCTGCTGGAGTTGTCCTCCCAAAAGTGCCACTGAAGGCATGTCCTCACCACTCCCAAGGCTTCCACTCCTCCTTTTCATTCTAGCAAGGGTCTGAGCAGGATGGACACCTGTTGGGCTTTAAACCCAGTTTCTGGTCCCACCTCACCTCATCTGACAGCAATTTCTCATTTTGTCCATCTTGCTCCTTGCATTATACCATTGGCCACAGTGGTTTTAGGACTTAAATGTGTTTTCTGAACAATGTCAAAAGACAGGCTTTATGGTTGATCACATCTGACTTTCAGTTCTGGGGACATCCATCTATCTGAGCCTCGGTCTCCTCATCTACAAAATTGGGCTTTTAGTAGTACCAACCTCTTCCTACTCTAAAAAGTGTTGTTATTATTATTGTTAAATAAGACTGTGTCTGTGGAGATACTTGTTACACTGCAGCCTCTCAAATTTAAGTTATCTTCTTTGCATTATGCTAGGGGCACCAAACATTCTTTAAGAGGCAAGGGTTCTCTGTTCCATGCTTTGCATGGGGCCTATAGAACAGGTATCTGGCCAGTATTTGTTGACTGTATTGCAGGCCAAGTTTGTTAGATGTGCTTTCCCTTATAGGGGAACAGTGAGGTCGAATTTCCATCACTACTTTATAGGTGAGAAGACAGGACAACACCCTTTTTATCAAGATCACATAGATGTCGGTGCAGAGTTGGAATCTGAACCCCAATCCTATCTCTTCCCACCCCAGCTCCTGCTCTCTGTTGCAGCCAGAGCCTGTCTTAGCGGAGCAATAAGGTCAGGCCACAGAAAGGGCCTACAGTGTGTGCTGGCCCCTCAGCCCCTCAATACAGTCAGTTATTCCTGTCCTGACTGCTTCCTCTTCTTCCCTGTAGCCATAGTCCTGTTCACAGGGGTCCAGGAGGAGCAGATAGTACTGTCTCATTTACAGAAGAGGAGGCTGTAGTTCAGAAGAAAGAACAGCCTCCTGGGTCATGGGAATAGTACATGGAAAGGCCCGGATTCCAACACAGACAGCTGGCTCCAGGCCTTTATGCCACCATCAGTCTCAGAGACCACCCTGGCTAACAGCAGTATGACCATTCAGTCTCAAGCATGTGACCATGCTTGACTTTTTTCCTGGCACTGTAATCACTCACACAAACCCAGCTCCCACCCCATTGCTAGAATAAGAGGTCCCTGAGGCAGGGTCTGGCTGTTCTCTGAGCCTGGCACTTAGAAGAACTTGCAAGTATCTGTTGAACGATCGAATGACTAAGTGGGTGAATGACTGTGCCAGGCCATATTCTAACTGCTGATGACACAGCAGTGAAAAGGGCGGGCGTGATTCCTACTCTTGGGGAGCTAACAACATTTGAATCTGAGATTCACAGCTGGATTGGAAACGGCACACAGTTACTGTTTACTGATGAGATGGAGTGAGGAATTGAGGAGGGAGGGCGTCTGTGGGTGGAGCCTGCTGTCTGCTCAGGGAAAGAGCCTCTCGGTGTACATGGCACCTTCCCTGTCCTTGGGCAGGGTCACCTGTGTGCAGGGTCAGGTGTCTGACCTTTGAGAAGACAAGACAGGAAAAAGATGGCGCAATTGCATGTTTAATGTTAACTTATTGGTAATGCTGAGTTCCAAACAGCTAACGTACTGGTGGCACATAATAGGTACTTAGGAAACTTCTGTGAATGAATGAATGAATGAATGATGGGCACAGAGCATGTCAGCATGACTTAGGTCTGGGAGCTTATGGGAACCTGAAGCGTTACCTCTCAGGTTGATTGTGACTTTACTTGAGTGGAAGGCATTCTGCACGTTTTAGGCCCTCACACAGCAAATATTCTCTGTGTAGGAGCCCTTTCGGTGCATTTGTTATATTTTCTGGCCCTTCATAACCATAATATTCTTCTTTTTTTTTTTTTTTATGTTTTTTGAGACAAGGTCTCGCTTTATGGTTCAGGCTGGCCCTGAGGTCAGCCTCCAACTCACATCACAGCAATCCTCCTGCCTCTGACTCCTGAGTGCTGGGATTACAGGCATGAGCCACCATGCCCGGCACTGTGGTATGTGGTACTGGTTGCTGCTGGGCGAGAGTCTCCATGCCCAGTATGGTATGTGGTTACCGGGGATCGAACCTGGGTCCTTGTGCTTGCAAGACAGGTGCCGGAACCACTGAGCTAACTCCCTGGCCCTTAACTATAATATTCTTATTGCTCTGGCAAGGTCAGTGTTGTAATTCCTGAATAAGGATTTGATCTTGCGAAGTAGGAACCTAGGTCTCCTACCTTACTCTAAGAGTGAAGTGTAAAAAGCTCACTGCCTAATAGGGACAGTTAAATGCAGTGTGACTCCCATCCTAAGGTAAGTTTGCCAAAGGTGCTTCACTTAGCCAGGAACAACTGGGTGGACTTTCCCAAGGAAAGGCCAAGTGGACAGTGGGTTGGGACATGCCTTCTAGGTAGAAGAAAGTGCCCCTGCAAAGATATGGGTGGTCTCCTCGGAAACTAAGAAAAATGTGACCTAGCTAGGGCCTTGAGGTGCAAGATGAGACTGGCAGGCTGTTGGGCCAATTTCTTAGGGCCCTAAGGGATCTAAGGGTGATGGAGAGCCATTGATAAGCTCTGCTTTGTGCTTCAGGAAAGAGCCTTCCTGGGGGATTAAGGGTGTAGGGAGAATGGAATTTTCTATGCCATGGACAGGGAGGGGTGCAGGACCTGAGGGTAGCAAAGATGGGAGGAGTAGGAAAGTGGACATTGGTGCTCGATAAGGTGCGAGTTGTGGAAGAAGGGGGCTTATCTCCTGGACAAGGAATGCAGTGACATAGTAAAGACTGGAAGTCAACTCTCATTGGCTGACCCATCCCGGGAAGTTGGAGGTCCTGTTCAGCTTTCAAGAAAATCACTGTGACAGGTCCCTGGCCCAGCCCTAACCCAGACTCTGCACCTGACTGGTTCCAAACGGTGTCCTAGCAACCACACAGCTCTCACCTTGGCAACGTGAGCCTCTGTACTTACCTCCTCTGATTGGGCTGGAAAGGAAGGTGGAGCTGGAGTGCTTTCTGATTATTATTCCTGTTCAGAGTACTGACTGATCAGGTGACATTTTTGGACCTAGATCTTGGGAGGATTCTAGCCTGGTAGAGGGGAAAGCTCAGCTCTGACTGCATGACTGATGCTCTATCTGAGGAAGCTTGAGCAAGCCTCTCCCTCTACATGGTCCTCAGTTTTCCTTCTCTACCATAAAAAGTTTGGATAATGCCATGTCTAGAGTTGACCATTGTCTTTATTCCACACTGTAAATTAGATGTTCTATCCCTGACACAGTTTTCAGTGTTCAATTCCAAGGATTTAAATCCCAGTTGGACAAGTCTTTTCAGCCAAGAGTAGACTTTTTTTCTCTGTAAAATGGATATAACTCATGTGTCTTACCCAAAGAATTATGATAGCCAATTAAAATGCTATAAACTAATGCAATTTATGAATAACTAAGTGCTATACAAATGTTATCTATTCCATTGACTCATAAAGCTGTTCTCAGTAACAGCTTATTGAACTACCACTGCTATCATCAGTGAAAAAGCAAGTGTTTATTGAACACTTAGTACGTGTCAAGCATTCAGATGACCATTTTCCTAATATCACCTCCGTTTATCTTCACAACAACCGTTCGAGTGACGTCATTTTTATTTCCATTTTATAGATGAACAAAATGGAGGACTCATATGGAGAAGTGTAGAAAGAGCATGGTCAGACTCCCTGGCTTCAGAATCTAAATTTAAAATTTAATGAAGGATCTATCTTAGGAGCTTTCCATTCCAACTTGAGAATTTTCTTCTTGCCTGAAGTTAGGATCTGAGTGTTCGGTGGGCAGGGAAACAACACTAACATTTAACAAGCATCTCTTAATATGCCAATAATCCACCATTTCCCAGGATTAATGTGCATGCCAGTGGCCTGGAAGGCTTGTTAAGATGCAGATTCTGACCCTGTAGGTTTGGGAGGCAGCTGAGACTTCACATTTCTAACGTGTACTCAAATAATGATGATGAGGATTAGTGAACCATGCTTCTAGGTGCCAGATAGAAAAGGATGGCTGACATTGTCTTACTGAATCACAGGAAGTCAGTGTTCTTAGCCTTGGGTCCACAGATGGGAAACCTGAGGCCCGAGAGTGATGTCCTTTATTCCTAGCCCCATAGGACCCAAGGGACGGGCTGAGAACAGGCTGCCTTGATGTCACTCAATGCCTAAGATTGCAGCCCCACCTCATCTCCTTACTGCACTGCCCCTGCTTGCAGCTCTGTCTCCACAGAGGGCTCGGCAATGGTTCAGAGGCTCTTCCTAGGAACTGATTCTTATTCACAACTCATTAGTCATAAGCAGACTGGCTTGTGATTGCAGCTCTGACCCAGGGGATGTTCCTGGCTTTGACTTGCTCCACTTGCCTCACTTTCTTCCCAGCTCCCTTTCTTTATGAAAATTTTGGTAATATTTACATTCATTTTATTATTTAAAATATTATCATAAACTATACCTTGGTGGCTCAGGTCTTAAGCACTTCTTAAATCTTGCCCCTGGGGGTGGGTCCTCTATCCCCAGCTTCATGCCAGCCTGGGGTGGCCTCTATCTTCTCCCTCCCACTCCAGCCTCATAACATTAGAATGCTGTCTGCAAGCCACTGCAGTGTCCATCAGCAGCAGCAGCTGATGGATTTAGTTCCCAGCAGGTGAACCCTACAGACGCATTGCTCGGCCTGGCCTTTGGCTGACCTGCTCTAGAGATGCAGTGGGGCCTGTGGGCCCGAGGGTGGAGTGACAGTGCCCTACTCTGACTCGAGCCCACCCACCATCAAGCCCCTTCATTGCTGCATGACCCAGTGAAGTGACTTCATTGCTTCACTCCTCTACCTCACGAATAGAGTTCACACAGCTTCAGGACCTTTTCTGACCTGTTCCCACAAGCTTTGTGCCCTTCTCATCCACCACTGTTCATTTTTCCACTTGATTTCTATCCTTCCCTACCTTGGCTGGCATTTTCCTGGCGCAGGACATCTGTACTTTTTGCTCCTTCTGGCTGGATGCTTGTCCTGCAGCTAGCCTTTTCTCTCAATTGAGATGTCCAATTCAATTCTTCTTCCTAATTCTTGCTTTAAAGATGTTAAAAGTCTACCTTGAAACAATCTTCAACCTCTCTGGATGGTCCCTCCTCATTTTATTTCCCTCCTAGTATTTATGGGATCTGGTAAAATTATTTTGCATGTTTACGTTTTTTTGTCTGCTCACTAGAATTTCAGCTGCCTCTGTCTGTCTTGTCTTCATCATTGCTCCAGCTCCTGAAACATGTCTCATCATCCCATTGTAGAGGTCCGGGACTGTTAATGACCCAGTGAGCCATTCTCGGGGCTTCTTCCACATGTGGAAAATGAGCTGATAACTGTCATCACACAAGGTTATTGAGAGGATTGAAGGCATGTTTGCACATGTCCTGTCACTAGACAAAATGACCCAGTATCATCTAGTAATATTATCCCCATTTTATGGGTGATGAACTTGAAGCTAAGAGAAATGATGGGATTTGCCCAAAATCACTGAGCTAGGAAGCACCAGGCCTGGGTCGCTCTCCCGTGGAGAAGCGCCTGGCTCGGAGCCTGTGAGTAGGCGTTCAGCATGGAGAGCTGGGGCTGAGCTCCTCTTGCCATCTGCTGCTTGAACTGCAAGACCCTACTTGCTTGCGTGGCTGTCACAGCTTCCCAGCGAGTCAGAGACAGGAATTCTAATGGCTGGTTTTTGTGGAACACAAAGAACTGTCTCTTGCAAATGTAGAGATACATTTTCTCCGCATTGGCAATTACCACGCTGCACGTCTGGGGAATGGTTTCCATCTTCCAGGCACTTTACCAAGATTAACTTCTGAACCCTGTGCAGCAATGCTTGTTGCAGACTGAGTGGGCGGCAGGGGAAATGTGGGCGGTGGTGTCTTTTGTCACAAGAGAACCTGTCTTTGAGGGGCTTTACAGTCTCAAGATGACACCTTGAGATGTGCGATCTATTTCCCTCGGAGTGGTTTCTCCACTGTTTTAAATACTTTGACCTTCTAGAAGACTCAGGGTTACTGCTATTTCCTGTCCTTTTTGATCACTGGTTCAGCAATGTATTTATTCCACAAATATTTGTGGAGAGTATCCTTAGCATTCTCTTTGACACTGAAGATGCAACACTGGAACAAAATATATACTGTTCCTGCTCTCCTACAGAAACTGGATCAGCAGGGAGGATGGATGAGAGTTCTGCCTCGCTAATGCTGTGGGGACCTTTGCTTTTTATCTTAGTCTTTATTCCTAATCTCCTTGCTTAAAAGCCCCTCATTGCTTACAGAGTGGCGTGGGCATCTCTGACCTGGGGTTCACAGTCCCTTGAGTTGGGCTCCAAGTGACACCCCTCAGGATATGCTTCCTGCTTTCCCACCCCGACTGGGCCTCATTTTCATCCAGCAGTGTTCGTAGGTGTCAGGACTGAGCTTTAACTTGTTCAATCCTCACAGAAACCACTTGAAATGAGGATTTAGATTCTTACCCCATTTGAAGGATGAGGACATCTGGGCACACAGAGGTGAAGGACTTGCCTAAATCCACTCAGCTACTCAATGGCAAGACTGGGGCTTGCACGGGGGCAGCCTGGCTCCTGGACCATGCACCCTACTGTTGCCTTTTGGATTGCCTGTGCACCCCACTGTGTCTCTCATCTCCCAGGTACAGCCAGGTATCCATTGCCCAACCCTATGAAGCCTTCCTTGGTCCTCCTAACCCCGAGGGCTGCATGACTTCTCAGCTGATGATTTTTTACATTCCTTCCCCAAGGCAGCCCTCCTCATGGGGTGCTGTGGTTCTTGTTTATATATTTCCTCTTGACTGAATGCTGAGTACCTCAAGCTGGGGGTGAAGGAATGTCTCACTCTCCCTGCCTCCCCTGTGCCCAGCTCTTCATGTCATCCATTTTCCATGTGACAACACAGGCACAGTTTTAAAATCAAAGCTTGGTTTTATCTCTTGCATTTTAATCCCAAATGTTGACCCTGGCCCAGAAGTCTCCTCAAGATCTAATCCTCTTCCTTCTTGCCCCTTATCTATGGCCACTCCCATTTGCCCACTTGGCTCCATCCGCACTGGCTTTCCCCATCAATCTTTCCTCACCTTAGGGGCTCTGCCGGGGCTAATTTCTTTGTCTAGAATGTGCTTCATCACACCTTGCCTCACTGACTTCTTGTTATTCAGACCTCTGCTCCATGTCACCATTTCAGAAAGGACTTCCTTACTTGTCTGTCTGTTTATATGTTTCCATATTTACTCCTTAATTGTTATTAATGATGGTGTCTGCTTCGAATGTGTGGGCCTCAGGAGAGCAGGTGTCAGAGGTGTCTTGTTCTGCTGTGTCACCAGCGCCTGGAATAGTGCCTGCCAGAGAACAGTCACTCAGTGAATAACTGTCTTGAAGGAAAAGTTGAGACTCACTAAGTCCCTTTGGGACTTTATCTATTGCAATTCAACTAGGCCTAGGTAATGTAATACATTTAAATCGGTTTCATCCCAGGCTAATAGCTGGGATAATTTCATAAGCTGAAGTTCACTATTTTTATCACCTTCCTTTGTCTTGCCTGCCATGATACTATAGAAATAAAGCAATTGCATTGGCCATTCACTTCTGAGCCCCTTCACTGGAGATGCTGAAGTTTCCTTCCTTGCCTGTGTTCTCATTTGTCCCTCTGAGATTCAGGGAAATGCATGAACTGCTTTCTCCTGCATTCTGTATCCAGGGGCTTCCCTGAAAATGAAAACACTGATATGTGTAGTTAGAACTCCAGAGCCCTACTGGTATACATCTACCTGTCTCAACTGTCACATTTAGTCAGCAACTAGAGAGACTTTTTTCTTGAAAATGGCATGAGAGTTCAGAGTCTTACCAGGGCCTGGCCCAAATACTACTGTTCATTAGAGAGTATTTGGAGAGATGTAGACTGTAGCTCAGAGGGATTTGGGGCCAAATTCAGGGTAAATGAGAAAAAGAAGGCTTGACACAGATCTGGCTAAGGCAAACAGGATTAGAAAACTCCACAGAAATGAGATATGGGTGTCTGACTGCAGAGCCTTTAGCTGAGGAGAACAAAAGGGCTAGCCAAGAGGTCAGTAGATAGGCCAGAAGGTAAGGGGCCACAACCCTCCCCTTCCATTAGCTTTGAAAGTATGTGGAAGGGAAATTTGTCAAGGGATCTCAAAGCCAACTGTCACATGTGGCCATTCTCTTGAGATCCAAGCAGACACTTCTTGATCTCCCTCCCCGTCCCCTGTCACCATTTTGATTTGGAGAGGGGCGTAGTATCCCATGTAATATATGGACCAAAGAACTCCAGGGCTGAATCTTCTAGGCAAATACTGAACCATAAAGAACTGCAGATCATGAGTTTGAAGATCTCAGCTTTGGCCTCAGTGCTATGGAACTTTGAGTAAAAGGTTTCTATTCTTGACTCTTGTCTTTTTCATCTGTAAAATGTGGCTTGATGATTTCCATAATTTCAAGCCTTTTTAATGTATGAATTGATCCATCAGATAACATTGGAAGGAAAACCTTTTCCTTCTGGGGCTCAGTTTTTCATTTGATCTACTTTTCAAATTGTCATAGGCCTGTAGCCCCAGTATAGATAGTGGGATGAAATAATTCTGGCCTGGTTAAACCTGGGTGTTGATATTTCTTCTTTCTTTTGTTTGGTTTTGTTTTGTGGAAGTTTTTTCTAATGCCTGTGGCTAACCACCAATGTGGCTTATCTCACAAATATTTCTGCCAAGGCTAGGAATGTTCAGAACAGATGGAGGAAGAGGAAGGGGGAAGATTTGAGTTAGTGACCTCCAAGGTGGGTGTGGCATCTGAAGGGCAACAACCATTATTGGTGTGAAAGTCCATTGGCATGAAGTCATACAATGTGTTGGGTTTGCTTCAGACTAAGTCAGTGTGTACATCTGCGGCCACAAGGATGTGGAGGTGCATGCTGAGAGTGAGCAGGCAGAGGTGAAGCAAGACTGGCCAACTGCTACAGCCAGATAATGAGGACACAGGTGTTTATGATACTATTGTTTCTATTTTTCAAAATATGTTTGAAATATTTCATTATCAAAACCCCATTGAAGGCTGGCTTCAGTCTTTGTACTTTGATTTCACAGTCTCCATCCTGAGAACCTTCTGGCAGGGTGACATCACCTGGTAGCTGTGATTTCACACCTCTAGTCCTTTACACTCAGCTCCATCTGTCTGACGTCCTCTTCCTCTTACCCCCACAGTTATGGCACAGTCTTGCTTACTAGCCTGGACACATATCACACCAGATTGCAATCCCGTGCTTTCTTTTTTGCTTTCCCAGCCTTTCAGCACACAGCCAGGGCTTGGCATGTAATATCTCTGCAGCACGTGTTTCAGAAGGAATGCTAACATTAATGGTAGCATTTTTTGAGCATTTACTACGTGCCAGGCATAGCGCGAAGCTCATTACTGAGCTGTCTCATTGTAACCTCACCCCAAGTGGTTACTATTAGTCTTATCGTTTCCTTGTATAGCTGAAGACCATGGGAGGGGTTACTTGAACAAGGTCATATACTTGTAAGTTATGGGGCTGAGACTGGACTCGGAATGGAAACCACTCTGCTCTTCTTGCTTCTGGGACTTTTTTGACTTCTCCGCGAATGTTATACAATACTCCCCCAGAGTTAAAGAGCCTGAGTTTTAGGGTTGCGAATAGCCCAGTGACCTTGGGTGAATCACCTCTGCCCCCTAGGCCCGGTCTCCTGGCGAGAGTATCAGTGAGCTACAGGATCACGTGATCACGGGGCCCTCTCAGCTTCAGCTCTCAGAAACGGTTTCTCTTTCTCCTTTGGTTTCCTGCCGCGGAGCCGGCTTCTCTGGCTGGGAACCTCCCAGCTTCGCAGACTCCCTCAACCTCTTTTCTTGCTAATTGCGGTCTCCTAGAGCTAAGCCGCGTTCACAAACAGCTGCCCCGGTCGCCTCCTACCCCCGCCCTTCCTCGCAGGCTGGGATTTCTCGGAGGTGGGGGTGGAACCCTGGGCAAGAGGGAGGGGGAGCGCGTAGCTGCCCCGCTTGTTCCCGTGGCTTCCCCGAGGCTTCTCGGCCCCCTCCCCCCGCGGAAACTCAGCCTCACACTTTCTAGGGAAATTCCGGGGACAGCCGAGTCAGTGCCTGCAGCTGCCAGCCGCGGGCATCTGGGTTAGTCTCTCCCAAGTCCGTGGTCCTGAACTGGGTGCGGGGGCTTTGGAGGAGGAAAGGACGGAGTACTCCTCCCTCCCAGCCAGACTAGGCCCAGCGCGCCCCGTAGGAGCCCTGGACTCTTCAGTGTCCGCCTCTCCTTCAACCCTCTTTCCGGACTCCCGGCTGCGACCCGCCATTGCACCGCCAGGCCTCGGCGAACTGCAGACCTGAGCCGGAGACGCGCGGCTGTGACTAGGCCCCCCTCTCCAGCACGCCCTCGCCGCTCTGGGAGAAGTCGAAATCCCCCAATCGATGCAGCCACCCCACCGCCAAGGAACCTCGGAGGCCCGGCCTCTGGCTTTGTTGTGCTCGCCGGGACCCAGGCGGCTGGCGGGAGCTGTCCGCCGCCGCGGTGCTGACGCGGGGAGAGCAGCCCGCAGGGGCGAGGGACGATCCTCGGCGGCCGCTCTACGGAGCCGGAGCCGAGAGGAGAGGAGACCGCCCGGTGGCCGCTGTCCGTTGTACCGAGCCGACCCCGGGAGAGGACTGCCCCGCGCGCGGGAGCTGTCCCCGAGGTGGTGCTGAAAGGAAAAGGCGCCCAGAGCGCCCTCGCCTCGCCTCGCCCAGGAAGAGCCGGCGGCATCTGAGAGCTGCCTAGAGAGGGAGAGGCCGGAGGAAGCCGCCTCGGGGAGTTCCGTGGCGCCGGGCCTGCGGCTGGGGTCTCCAGCGAGCCCGCTCCAGCGAGGAGGTGACGGCTCAGCAGCAGGGAGCGAGCGCGCGATCTACGAACCTGTTGGAGGCTGCAGCTCCTCCGCGGCCGAACAGGGCGCCCGGGACCGAGGTTCTGGCGCGCCTCCCTCCCCCTCTTGCTTGACTCCTCCGCCGAGGCGCTCCCTCCTGCCGGGCTTAGCACACGTGCATGCAGAGGCACGGAGCCCCTCTTCTGTCCGCCCAGAGTATCAGCCGAGCAGCTGGGCACAGAGCCGAGAGGCCTTCCCCAAGGGCAGACCCGATCCCGGGGAGACCCAAGCTTGCTGAGAAAAGAGGCGGGGGCTGGCAGCGAGGAAGAGAGAGCGCAGTAGAGGTGGCAGTGGAAACAAGAGGGAATCGGGGAGTCCCCCAAACAGACAGTTTTGCCTTGAAGTTTGGGGACTTTGGGGTCTGTCACTAGGGCATCCTACCTGGAAGTCTCGCTCCCTCTTTCTTCATTCCTGTGAACAATAAACAAATGTAGTCTTTACACCTACGTGTTTGGTTGCAAACTCCACGCACTGTCCTCACTGTTTCTTGTAACTCCTTCTTGTCTCTCGTTCACTGTGCACCCAGAGAGACCTTTCCAAAGCCCCTGAACCCCGTTCCAGCTGTGCTCACTCACTCTGACAGGCTCACCCCAGTACCTTAGCACCTGTTGTTTGTTCTGTTTGGCTGCAATATCCTTTCTCTTCTCTATGTATGCTTCATCTGCAAGTCGAGGTGCTTTTGTTTTCAGTGAGAATTTTGTGACTCGTACAGTAATATCTCTTGGTTCTCCCAGCCTTTACATCCATCTTCTAGACTTCCTATCACATTGTGCCATAATTAGTTACATCCCTATGTCCTCAGCTGCCAAACTCAAGAAAACTGGTTCTATATTTTATTTTTCTCTATGTCCATCTCCTAGCATGGCAATAGACACAATAGATTATAGCTGCTGAATGAACAAATGCACACGTGCAAAGCAGAACTCAAGGGAACTTCCTTTTCTCTATGAGATTGCTCATTAGATTTCTATATTTTTATCACATCCTGCAAGGCCCCTCAGGGCAGCATGCTTGTCTTATCACCAATAACTCTTTCCTGAGTGAGAAATTCTCTTTATGGGCTGGAGATTTAGCTCAGTGGTGCCCTGCCTCCCTCATAAGTGGGTCATGGGTTTGATCCCTGGTATAAGAAAAAAAAAAATTGTTGCTATTTTCTCTGCGTGAGAGTCTCAGCTGAGTGCTTTTTGCCATTTGGGTTTTAGCTCAGTTGCCACCTCCACCAAGAGGCCTTCTTTGACCACCTGTCTAGTCCTCTCTTCTCTATGGCTCTGTAGCACTAACTTAATTTGTGGTGCTTATTACTCTCTGAGATCATTTTACACTCAACCCTCAGTATCTGTGGAGGACTGTTCCCAGGATCCCCTACTGATGCCCCAATCAGAGCATGTATAAATAAGTCCTTTATGTAAGATGGCATGGTGTTTGCACAGAATCTACCTGCACCCTTCCAAATACTTTGAATTGTCTCTAGATTATTTATAATACCTAATGTGATGCAAATGCTATATAAATAGCTGTAATACTGCATTGTTTAGGTGATGATGACAAAGAAAAATGTTTTCAGTACAAATTCAAATTTTTTCCAAATATTTTTAGTCCAAAGCTGGTTGAATATGAGAATGTAAAACCTGGCAGACACATAGTGCACACAGTGTTTATGTGTCTACTTATTTATCTTTGGTCTCCCCCAGTTAGAACTGGGGCAAGAATCGTGCCTGCCCTCCCACTCCAGGCCTGATTAGTATTCTGAGTGGAACTGCTCCTACAGTAGTGTGTCCATAGTATTTTTTCTTTTTGCAAAAGCATGAACTATTGTTGTATAGATAATTGTGGAAGCATCCTTGAGGTATAAATGAACTGAAAATGTTTAAGGAAATTGGAGCATATGGATAGGGAAAGAGAGGAAGGGAAGAGTCATAGGCCATTTTGTGCTGCCATAGTTAATACCATGGTTCTGGGGCTGGTAAGTCTAAAACATAAGGCCTTCTTGCTGTGTTGTCTCATAGTGGAAAATGGACAGGAGGCTTCTAACCACAGAATCTTATAATTGGCATTAATCTATTCATTATCTCTCTCTCTCTCTTTTTTTTTTTTTTCAAGTTTTTTGAGACAGGCTCTCACTTTGTAGTTCAGGCTGGTCCTGAACTCAGCCTTAAACTTAGCAATCCTCCTGCCTCTGCCTCCCAAGTACTGGGATTACAGGCACGAGTCACTACATCCAGCATTGTTGTATGTTGTTACCGGGGATCAAACTAGGGACCTTGGGCTTGCAAGGCAGGTGCCAGAACCACTGAGCTAAATCCCCAGCCCCTCATTCATTCTTTTGTAAAGATGAAGCCTGCATAGCCTAACTATCTCCCATAAGGCCCGCACTCCTTACCTACACTAATCCATTGAGAAGTAAAAAACCAATGCATGAGTCTTGGGTAACACATTCAAATCATAATAGAAGAGATCACAGACACATGACTGTGGAGGTGTAGGCCTGAAAAGAGCCCCTTTTCATCCTGATGACAAAACCATAACAGCAATTTACTTCACATGATCCAAAGAGTTTCACACTTGCAACTTCATTTGCTACAATAACCTCTCATTTGCGAGGCATTATTCTGACCATCTTATACCTGAGACAGTTGAGATCCGAAAGCAGACTGAGGGACAATCAAGGTCAAACAACTTTAAAGTGGCAACACTACTGTCAGGCATACTGGAGATTTAGAACTAAGACATAGCTTTTGACATCTAGAATCTCACATTACCAGGAGACACAATGAACAATGTATTAGAGCACACTCTGAGAAATGCTGAGAAAAGATTCTCAACCTGGAGAGTGGTAGGATATGGTGGGAGAAAATGGGTAGGTTATTAAGGTCAGAATAAAATAAAACTCTTTGCAATACTAATTGTAGCTTGTTGAGTGCTTCCCAGATGCTTGGTACCATACTAAACATTTTGTGGACTTTGTCTCCACTAGTCATTCCTACTTAGTTCAATCCCTAAAATAGTTTACAGAAGAAACCAAGTCTTTGAGAAGTTAGGTGGAATGACCAAGGTCACGAAACTCACAAATGACTGAGCTAGAACTTAACCTGAGTTTGTTTGGCTTAAAGCCTGAGCCTGTAACCATGATGAGCTTCTGAATCTGAACTTGTAGTAAGCAGGGATGGACCCAGGATCTTAAGATGAGTCTCAAGTCCTTCTGATAGATCTTCACCCTAACTGAGAAACACTCCTGCAGAGAGTGCTGCCAGACAGAGGGAGGGAGGGCTAACCACTACCCACAGGGAGGAGTTACCAAAGCTGAAATTGAACCTTGAAGAATTAAGTGGCGGTTTAAAGTAAACAAGAGGGAGAAGGTATTTCAGAGAGAGGGAGCAGAATATTCAAGGGCCTTGGCATGTGAAACTGAAGAGATTATCAGAGGTTTGATATAATGACATATAAGACTGATACACAGGTAGGGGATGGGAAATAAGGCTGGGATTGGTTTGGATTCTGCTATCATGTCTTTATCTCTCAGGCAACAGAGAGCCATAGGAAGGTAAGACCTCTGCATTACCAACTTGATTTTACCCACAGTAACAACGTTGCATCCTTTAAACTTTGTAAAGTACTTTCTACTGACACTGGGAACATCACTCTGGAGCAATGTGAGTCTGAAGCTCCAAGAGGGCACCATGCCTGTAGGTTTATTTTTGTTGTCTCCCCAAAACTGGAAGGAAGCCTGGACCAGTGAGTGTTTAGCAAGTTTTGCTGAGGAAGAAGAAACTGGATGCCATGAGTCTAGTGTAGAGGCAGCTACAATAATTCAAGCAAGAGTAGGCATGAGAAGCATTACTTAAAAGAGAGGTGCATGACTTTTTTGTACTGCCGACTCTGGAACTTCTGAAACCCTTGGGGAAGCTGGAATTTAGCTTTCTAAAATGATTGCTGAATAATTGTAATCATATCCCTTTCTCATATACAGAAAAGCTTATTAAAATCTAGGTGGCCAACACCTCATCAAACCTGGACTCCTCTGTTGTAGACACTGTATAACTTTTGTCTTCTGGATCTTGGTCCTGATGGTCTCCATTATCTGCTAATGACATTATGTACTGTCATTTTTCCTGTATTTTAAGGGGTGATCACTATGCTAGTCAGACTGAATCTTGGCTCAGAAATTAATATTCACCTTGTAGAGTGGTCCCTGATAACAGCTAGTTCACAGAGGGCTGCCTTGTGTCTGTGCTGCGTGCTTTGCAATAGCCATATTTTCTCTTCATTCCTTAAGTCCACATCTCCACTTTGGGCTCTGGGCCACAACTCCTTTCAAGGACGACTATTCTCACTATGAAAGAGTGGGTATGGATGGCTTCTTCTTCAAGCAGGTTGACTTGAAATCTCCAGAACAGCTTCTTGCCCCAAGTTACATTGTATGGTGTTTTATCTTTGATAAAACTTGCTATGTATTGCACTGACACTGAGCTCATGCATACGAAAGGAGAGTAGAAAGGGCATCACTTCCCCAAATTCAACAAACACATGACTCACTTGGCCCAGCACTGTGGGTGCTGTGGTCTGAATGCATTAGAAACCATCCCTGGTCCAGCAGTGCTGAGACTGGGGTGGTGCTGAGAAACTGGGTGGTGGTGTTTTATCTTTGATAAAACTTGCTGCTTTTTGAGACAGTTTGCTATTTATTTTATTTATTTAATTTTTTTTTGGTATTTCTTTTACTAGAATTAATTTCCATATGAGCAAGGATCATGACTGTTGTGTTTGTCTCTGAACTTACTATCTTAGTCTGTTGCTATCATACCTGGAATTAGGTAATTTATAAGAGAACAGAATTTTTTTCTCAAGTTCTAAAGGCAAGGAGATCTAAGATCAGCCGTCTGTCATCTATGAAGGGCCTTGTTGTTGTGTTTTCACATGGCAAAGTGGAAGGGAAAGGGAGAATAACCACTGTATCTTCATACGACAGAAAAGCAGAAGAGAGTGAAGCATACCAATAGCCCCTTCTTATAGTGGTGAGGGTGGTCATGAGGCCGTGACCTACGCACCACCCCAGTCTCTCAGCACTGCTGGACCAGGGATGGTTTCTAATGCATTCAGACCACACAGCACCCACAGTGCTGGGCCAAGTGAGTCAGGGTGTTTGTTGAATTTGGGGAAGTGATACCCTTTCTACTCTCTTTTCGTATGCATGAGCTCAGTGTCAGTGCAATACACAGCATCTCAAAAACTGTAAAATTATAACATAGTGAGTAGTTAGGTAGACGATTTCCAACATCATCCATTTCACACCTGACTTATTTTCCTATTTTTTTTTTTTATCGGTGTTCTTAATCCCTGTTGTCATAATTTTGGCAAGTCAATTTATATTACTTTTTGGAGGAAATAGGAAGAAAACTGATAGCTCTTGAGCACATATTCTATCTCATCCAGTCCTTGAAACAGTCATTTGAAGGGGAATGTTTTCACCTCTAATTTATACATGAACAAAGGGGGACCCAGAGACAAATAGAGAACGTGCTCACAAAAGCAGACTGAATAATTAGTTGCATGAAGCCAGTTTACATCTGTGTCAGGATGTGCTATAGAATTCTTGCTGTAACCAACTGAGGCATTTACAGTCAAATTTATTTTTTTTTTAATTTTTATTTTTTTAAGGTTTTTTTGAGACAGGGTCTCACTTTGTGGTTCAGGCTGGCCCTGAGCTCAGCTTCCAACTCACATCACAGCAATCCTCCTGCCTCTGCCTCCTGAGTACTGGGATTATAGGTGTGAGCAACCACACCTGGCACTGTGGTATGTGGTACTGATTGCTGCTGGGCGTGAGTCTCCACACCCAGTATTGTTATGTGGTTACCAGGGATCAAACCTGGGCCCTTGCGCTTGCAAGACAGGCGCCGGAACCACTGAGCTATATCCCTGGCCCTTACAGTCAAATTTAAATGTGGGCTTTGGGGAATAAACTCAAGTTCTAGGCTTGGTGTTACTGCTCACTAACTTTTTCACATTAGGCAAACCACATGGCACTGACTCCTGATATGCAAAATGAAGATAAAATTGAACTTTCTTATAAGGATTTTTTTTTTTTTGAGACAAGGTCTCACTTTGTAGTTCAGGGTGGCCCTGAGCTCACTATGAAGCCCACGTGAGCCTTGAACTCATATCAACCACCTGCCTCTGCCTCTCAAATGCTGGGATTACAGGCATGAGCCACCATGCCCAGCATTGTTGTATGTGGTTACCAGGGATCGAACCTGGGCCCTTGCACTTGCAAGGCAGGTGCTGGAACCACTGAGCTAAATTCCTGGCCCTTTTATAAGGATTATTGAAAGGACTGAGGATAACATGCCTGTAAAGTGCTTAAGCATAAGAAGAATTCAGTAAATATTGGTTGTTTTATTGTTGAGTTGCCTGTTATATATAGCAATTCATTTTGTTCTTTCAAGATGTTGTTGAGGAGTTGCTTTAAGAGATAACATAGATGTAATTAATATAGAGATTTAAGGTTGTATATAAAATTCTTCAGACAAGAACTTTAGAGATTGATCTTCTGATGACAGAACCCTGGTTGCACAGAAAATGGTACTGAGAATCAACAAATGTGATCACATCAAATTAAGGAGAATTTGTACATTAATGAAAACAACCAACAGAGTAAAGAGAAAACCTACAAAATGGGGGAAATGTTTTTGCTAGCTATTCTTCAAACAGAGAACTAATATCTAGAAAATTTAAAGAATTAAAAGAGTTAGAATTCTTCCAAAAACCCAATCAAAAATTGGTCAAATGAAATGAATAGACCTGTCATAAAGGCAGTACAAATGGCTAATAAATACACAAAGAAATGCTCGTATCACTGGTCACTAGAGAAACACTCATGAAAGCAACATTGAGAGTCCATTTTCCCCCAGAAAGAATGGCCATCAGTAAGAAATCAAATAATACCAAATGCTGGTGAAGCTGCAGAGGGAAAAAGGAACCCTTCTGCACTGTTGGTGGGAACATAATCTAGTATGACCATTATGTAAATCAGTATGGAGAATCCTCAAAAACCTGAAAATACAAATTCTATTTGATTAAGCTATTCTCCTTCTGGATATCTTTCTGAAAAAATTAAAACATCACATTACAGTGATACATGAATACTCATGTTTGTAGCAGCACAACCCATAATAGATAAATCTTAGAAGTAGCCTGCATGTTCATCAATGGATGAATAGATAAAGAAAATGTGGTATTTACACACAATGGAATTCTACACCTCCATAAAGATCGATACATTTCAGTCATTTGTATGAAGAGGGATGCATCTTGAAACCATAACGTTAAGTGAAATAAACCAGATACACACACACACACACACACACACACACACACACACACACACACACACATAAATATATCACTGGTTCAACCACTGTTGAACCAACAGTATCTCAGTGGCTCTGACACCTGTCTTGCAAGTGCAAGGGCCCGGGTTTGATCCCTGCAATCTGTACCACATACCACAGTGCCGGGCATGGTGGCTCATGCCTGTAATCCCAGCACTTGGGAGACGGAGGCAGGAGGCAGTCTGAACTACAAAGTGAGACCCTGTCTCAAAAAAAAAAAAAAAAAAAAAGAGAGAGAGAGAGATGAAGGGAGGAGGAAGGGAAGAAAAGAACTTTTTTTAAAAAAAGAACAAACATGTTCCCTCACGTCTCTACTTGCTTGTGCAGAGGAAAAGAACAGGCTCAGAGAAAACTAACCTGGCCAATGTTATAGAGCTTAGATTCAAACCCAACTTCACCTGACTCTCGAGCTTTGGTATAATTCAAGTCATGTCAGAACTTAGTCTTTTCCTCCGGATTCTGAAATCCCAGCCCCTCCCACTCCTTGTGTCTGCCACGAGGATAGAGAAAAATCCACAGATTATCCTTAAAACTCATTTGAGGCCAATAATCACATCCAATTACCTTGATACTAAGCAGCTTATTGCAGTAGTGGACAAGAGTTTCAGATGGCCAGAATCTGAAGCTTCTCTGAGCTTTCCTGACTGGAAGTGGGGGTGTCCTGATGTCTGGTGTAAGGCAAATTTCAACAGGAAAATGACAACAGGCAGATCCGGACTCATCGTTTAAGGATGGTATCTCTGAAGTCAGCAAGACCCGTAGTACTCTTGGATGATTGGGAGGTTAGGACTTTAGGAACATTATTCTAGCTTCATCTTTCTAGAGAGGAGTTACTCCTGGTGCCCAAGTTTCTTTATCGGCAAAATGGAGATAAAAAATTTGCATTACAAGATCCTTGTGAACTTTCAATAATATGATGTGTATATGTATGTGTATGTGTGTATGTGTGTGCGTGTGTGTGTGTGTGTGTGTAGCAGCATGTTAGTGTACTGTTTTCATCTCAGTGTTAGCTTAAGCCACAGAGATTAAAAGAAAATATAGACATCAGTCATTCTCATGCAAAGTAATATGCCAGCCCACCTATGAGAGGCACATTGAATGATTTTGAGCAAGTTTGGGGGGATTTGAGCCCATAAAAGTTTGAATTTAAAGAGACAAGAGGGAATTTCTTTGGAGTTACTGAGGCCCTGGGATTGCCCCACCCATTGTCATGAGAAAGAACTCTTCAAAAGTGGGACTTCAAAGAGAGGCTCTGGAGAGTCTCATTGAATCTCCTGACATTGGGGGACATTTAGATTGGTCTCCTCTGTATCTTTTCTAGACTTTCAGGTTAGCAAACCTAAAAGCAAGCAAGAATTAACTGGCACTCACTATGTCAACAAATATTTATTGAGCACATATTATATCCCGCCAGTAGTTCCAGATTCTTAGAAATGATCAATGTGTAAGAAGGACAAAGAACTCTAACTTTAGGTGGCTCTTACTCTTGCAGGGCAAGGGAGATATATGTAAGACATTTATTGAAATAAGTATTAGGGAAAAATAAAAACGGATGGTGCTAGGAGAACTGAGAATGTTGTTTTTTTTTCCTGAGGGGTCAGAGAAGATCTTACTCATAATATAGTATTGAACAAAAATTTGAAGAGTAGGAAAAGAGCCAAATTAGTCATATAACAGAGAGTACAAAGGCCCTGAGGTGGCCAGCATGCTCAGGGACTCTGAAGAGGCCAGTGAGGTGGTATGAATGAGGGGAAGATTGTTGGAGAGGAGAATGATGATTCTGTGATGAGAACATTGAGTTCCAGTGGATGTTCAATAAGCATTAAACAAAGAGAGACAACAGAGGGAAAGAAAGAAGTAGAGCACCTGGATTCTCCTTGGAGATGGTTTGGTTACAACCAGATAATTTGAGTGAGACACAAGAGTGTTGTCATGTTGCCTGATGATAGGCCAGATCACAGATTCATGGATGATGGAATTCAAGGTTCCCAGAGGCAAGGGAGGCAGGAAACAGGCTGTCCTAGTCAGCACATTTCTGTACTGTATGAGGGACTAAGAATTTGGGATCAGTTAGTGGTGTGACATTTGGGGACAACTATGAGTTTGATTTTCCAGAGACTCATTCCTGGGAAGTGAGTGACATTGCCAAGAATTTTGGACTTCAAGCCTCATCACTGTCACTCATCATTTAGAGGTTCTTGACCTGAAGCACTCAGCTTATGCATCTGGACATTAGCATTCCTAATATCTGCCTCTCAGAAATGATGTGAGGCTCCGAGGTCATAGCTGAAAAGGACCTCATAAACCATAAAAAGGTATGCATGAAAACCTACATCCACACAGAAACCTGTGCACAGATGTTTACAGCAGCTTTACACAGAAGTTTTTGAATCTTGAAAGCAGTTAAAAATGTCCTTCAGTATGTGAATGAGTAAACAAATTGGTGCACTCAAACAAGAGAACATTATTTAGTGCTAAAGATGAGTACCTAGGAATAAAGAAGCATAGAGACAATTTAAACATATAATGAATGAAAGGAGCCAATCCAAGAAGCTTACATAATGTCTAATCTCAACTCTCTGATCTTCTGGAAAATGCAAAACTACAGACAGTAGAATGATTGGGGCTGCCAGGAGCTCAGGGAGAGAGGGACAAACAGGCAGAGCACAGAGGATTTTAAGAATGGCAAAAGTACTTTGTATGATAATATGATGTTAATACACACTATAATACTTGTCCATAGAATTTGTAACACCCATACCAAATCCTATAGATTTGATATAAACACTATAGAACCAGTGGTGGTAAACCTATGGCAAACTGGAGTTGAATTTTTCTGATACTTTAGCATAATGAGCTCTAATTGATATAGTGAGTTAGAAACCCCCAAAAGTTGGTGGGAAAAAAGTTGGATTTGGAATTTTCTATGTGAAGTATTATCCACAAATAACCCGCCCCAAAACACAATCTCCAAACAGCATGTAATTCACCCATGTAACTTTTTCTTGAGCATACCATAGTTAATTGCTGTTTGTTTCTCTTTGTTGTAATCAGGACCACTCTGGGATAAATGTCAGTATTATAGTCTGGGGCCTGGAGAGTACAGTTTAGGTTATTTCATGAAAGAGGCTGATATATATGGAATGAAGCCTACATAATAATGAAGATGCATAGGCAAACATCCATATGAAATACTTGTATACTGTTGAAGTTACACATCCAAGTACACATATGGAATGAAGAGGAGTGCTGAGAACAAGCAAAGAGGATGAACAAAGATGAAGAACTGAGGAAGTAGAGACAGTGAAAAGCAGGGTGGGTGGTAGGACAAGAACAGTGTGTGATGGGGCTTTGACCAAGACAGCTGTCCTTGATACTTTTTCTCTGTGGGTGCAAAAAGGGCTAGGCATCTGCTGATGCAAGGGGAGCTGAGGCTGGAGAATATTTTCTTCTGGTGTTAAGGAAAAAAGCTAGTCTGGGAAGACAAAACATGATGCAACACTGTAGTCCAGGCATACAGAAAAGGTTATTGCTTTCTCTTATGGCTAATTTTATGTGTCAACTTTATTGGGCTTTTGGATGCTGTTTAAACATTTCCAGATGTGTCTGTGAGGGCATTTCTGAAAATAATAGCATTTGAATTGGTTGACCAAGTAATACAAGTCTTATTGTGTGTGGGTTTCATCCAATCCACTGTCAGTCTCCAATAGAACAAAAAAGTGGAGGAAGACAAAAATTAACCTCACCTGACTTCTTGAGATTTAATGCCGATCTTCTCCTGCCCTCATTACTGCTAGTTCTCAGGCCCACAGTCCCCAGCTGAGACATACACCATCAGGTTTCTCTTTCTCATTCTCTTCACACTATACTACCAGGTTCCCAGCTTTCAGAGAGCAGACTGTGGGACTTTTTAGCCTCCATCATTTTGTGAGCCAATATCTTATAATAAATCTCTTCATATATATGTATACATATGTATATATCTATATATAGGGTATGTGTATATATATATGTATATATATATGAATTTACATGTACATATGTTTCAGAAAAACAAAACCTATGTATCTATGTGTACACACACACACACACACACACACACACACTCACACACACACACACACAGCTGTCTTGGTCAAAGCCCCACTTTATTTCTCTGGAAAACCCTAATACTATTTCCTAAGAATAGATGGAACCAGAATAAAATTCTTCTCAATATGAACCACTTTGAGATGTGATTAAAATTTTCACCTAAAGACAAGCTAATAGCTCTGACTTAAACTTTACCAAGACTTTTAAAAAATGAGATAAAACTAGTAATACCCTATATTTAAAACAAAGTTCATAATTGAAACTATGCACTAATCTTAAAGACAAATAGGGATTGAATCATGTGTTGATTTTTCTGAGGCTGCATTTTTCCCAATAAAATTGTTAGACAGCTCATTACTGCTTCTTTTATTTTTCATCTGACTTTTGCAGTACATTTATCAAGAGGATTATTTTTGCACAAAATATTCATGGACTTTGAAATTTTTCCCAAGGGTGTCTCTTAATACTTTGAAGTAAAAATTACTCTCATTGAAGTGCTTTTGCATCCATGTGCATGGTGTTCCAGCTATTTTTACTATACAATAAACTGTTCCAAAATTTAGTGATTTGAAAAAACAACAATCATCTACCTAGTTTAAAATTTGCAATTTGAGCGAGGGCTGGTCAGGAAGGCTATTTTCTGCTCCATGTGGGGCTTTTGGCTGGGGCTGATTTCTCACTTATGGCTGCCAAGTTCCTGGTCCTAGCTGAGAGCTGAAGCTATCTCCATTTGCGCCCAGCTTGGACCTCTTCATGTGAACCTCTCTAGAGCCTGGTCATCTCTCCACTTATCTGGATTCTAAGAAAGAACATTTAAAAACTAGACAGATGTAATGTGGCTCTTTCTAGTCTATCCTTAGAAGGCAAAATCAAAAGCCAAATTCTTCCATATTTTATTGGTTGACTAATCACTAAGTTTTCTTGAATTCAAAGAAAATTCTGCCTCTTTATGGAAGCAGTGTGAAAGAATTTGTGGAGTATGTTTTTGAAACTGTTACAAAGAGAGATAAGAGATGGTAGATGGAGTAGAAGTTGATAGCAAGTCATGGCTTCTTTGGGACTCAGAATCGAGACACCTGGAAAATTACTATTTAGTAAGGAGACAGGAATGAAGAACTCTAGGAATCAAGAAAGAGCCAACAGGAAAGCTAAATATTACAGAGAAGCAGAAGACAATGCAGAGAAAAGAGCCAAGTAATCTGTACAACTGCCCCCTGGCATCCAGGAGGGACACTTGATTCTGCAAATACAAGCTAAGTCCAGAGAGGGCCCACAGCTTCTGTGATAAGTAGTGGACTGTTAGCAGTGACTCACTGTATGTGACAAGGTAGATTTAGAGAGAAAATCCCCTGGAGCACTTGGCATATTTAGGAGTGATACTATTGGAAGCCATTTTGAGAAGGGGTTTACTGCTCAGGACTGAGCTATCCCGGGGAATCGGAAATCACAGAAGAAACACACCTCTGGCTCTCTGTTGTCGCTCTACTGCAGTGAATGGGTTGGTGACAGCCTCAAGAGACAGTTGTGAAGAGATGGAGGGATAGTCACAGACCCACTGAAAAGTTTAAGCAGCAGTGAGCTCAGGGTGTATGGACACAGTGATCCGTCTCTTTGTGATGAGAAACCAGTTTTGTAGGAGCTGGGACTGAAGACCCTAGAATTGCTCCAGTGAACTCTGTGGTCCCTCTCACTACCTACTTCCAGCATAGACCTTAGTGGTCTATTTGCCACTTCCCAGGGTATACAGGTAGAGGGGCTTCTGTAGGGAGGGGTACCGTATAAGGCCTCAGGCCATAAAGCTAGTGGAGTGGAGTGGCTTAGGTTCACTAACACACTTAAAGCTTTAGAGTACATACAGTTCCAAGGTTCTCTTTTGTCTCTTCTTCTCCCAAGGCTGACAGCATACCACTGACTGACCTTTCCAGAGGAAAGAGGGAGCAGGACTCAGCAATCACACAGCAAAAGTGAATGTGGACACATAAGAGGTCCTTGTTATGTTTTACCATCTTTCCCCCATATTTGGTGGGTTCCAATGCTACAAGTCCTGGAAAGAAATTTCCTATGCAAATACTTTGATCTGAAATTTTGTGTTTTATTTCTCTTTTATTAGTTTCTGCTTTATTTTTTATTAGGTTTTTTGTTTGATTATTTGATTTGTTTTGACTGTTTTTTCTGTTTTTAATAGTTTTCTTTTTTCCTTATTGGTTTTTGTTACCTTTATTTATACTTACATATTTAAAATTAATTAGGTTTTTATCTCATTTTTCTTTTCTCAATTTTCTTTTTTTGTTAAAGTTTATATCTGCTATTTCTCTATTTCTCAATTTTTATTATTATTCCCATTAACCCATATTAATTTTTAGCTTCTAGTTTACTTTAGAATATTATTGCTATTTTATTTCCTATTTTTTAATAGTGGGATAGTTGTTACTTTTAATGGATCTCTACTATATGTCATTATCTCATCTACTGATATATCGTTGGATACAGGCTCAAGATCTAGGAGCTTGTCATGGAAATTATATTTAGCTATAGATGAAGGTCGTCAGGTGCAGGGCTTTTCCTGCAGTTTCTTGAGTACCATTCCTTTTGATTTAAATACCAGTGAACTAAATAGACAAGTTGCATACTCTCTCTACCTAAATGATGAGGTGAACACAGGATAACAGCTATAAGCTTTTCCATTTGAAAAGGGAAACAGCAGGTCAGTCCCTTTCCATCACCTCAGAAACACATCCAAATTCCATAATAAGGGATAAGATAATTGAGACAGAAGTAGTAATTCAGGTAGTGTAAGGTTTAGCCCCAATTTGAAGTTGTTTTATTTTAGCACTCCCATCCTTTAATCTTTGTTTGGAACGCTTTCATGCATTTGTTAGTTTATTTGTGGTTGCACATCTGGCCAACCAAACCTCAAAAGTTCCTTTCCAGACCAATGTACTTAACATCCCAGCCAAGTCCAGTATATTCTTCCTTTTCCATTATCCCTATAACAGAGATCCAGAAACAAGATGAAGAGTTGCAACTAATAATCACATGTTTCTAAAAGAGAATTTAAATGAAAAGAGAGGACAGGTTGTCTCAGAGAATATAGCCAGACTGTGTGCTCACCTCCAAGTACAATTTTAAAAGGACTTTTTCAGATATCTGGTAATGGAAATCTTTTGGCTGCTGATCAGGAATTTCTCCCTTCCTTCATGGAGATAGGACTCCACATTTTCACTGGGGGGAATCATCCTTCCTCCATTTAAGACATGGCTTTCTTGGCATTGACTCCACCTTGGTTGTCTTAAATTAATTAAGGATGAGACCTAACTCGGTCCACTCAGGGTGAATCTGTTACAGTTATGCTATAAATTCTGGCATCAAGGGCTGTTCTTTCCTGATTGACATAAAAATGGAATTATTGCCCCTGGGATCTACTCAGAACTATCTTGGGAATGCCAGAGACACAGCCTTATGAAGTAAACACTGCAGAAGATGGAGTTAACAGAAATTAGATCCTTGACAATGTCATTAAACTACTGGAATTAGTTTTGCCGGATGCTATTGGATTTTACTTCTGTGGTTTTATGTTCCTATCTAGATATTTCTTTTATTTTAAAAAAGTCAGTTTGTGTGAACTTTTCTATGATTTGCAAACAAAAACTTGCACATATACTTGGTCAATATAGGTAGCCATTTACAAACTTGAGATATAGGAGAAGAATAAATTCTAGTGATGGAAAATTTCCCAATACCACAATCAGAAGTGAATCATCAACCTGGAGAATAAGGCAGCAGTTCTTCCAAACTTCCTACTTTTGTCTCATTGGAGCATAACTGAGTCTGCAAAGAACTGTGGTCAAGAGACTCCAGCTATGAGCTGAAGAGAGTAAAGGATGGAGCTTGATGCTGGGGAGAATAGAGATCATGTCTGGAGCAGATCTGTCTTAGAACACAGAAAAAGGATAGAGGTGAAGCAGGGATTGTAGAATTTTAGTGTGCAGCCAAGAAGGGCAGCCTCAGACTCTTAGAAACACTGCCTCAGTGCCAAAAGACTCTCTCTCTCTGGGTACGGAATGGTAGCACCTAGGAGGAGCAGTAGATCACAGAAACATGTAGGTATAATGTATGACTCATTTGTTATGAGGATGGTGATGATAAAGGTGATAATTATAATGGCAGTGATAATAATAAGGATGATGACGTTGACAAATTAATCCCTGAACAGGTTTATTGAAGTCTACTATTTTGATCTGTCTAGTAGCCATTCTTTCTTTTATCTACTGTAGCATTCCAGCTTTCCTTTGGACATTCTTTTCTCATCTGGTAATGGAAATTACCCTGTTATCTGCATAAAATTATGCAAGTGTAGAATTCAGGGTTCCACCCATGGACATGTGACCCATGCTGGCCAATGAGGATGTGGTGCCTCTCAAGAGACTAACTTTTGAGGAAAACAAATAACTAGAGTAATCTAGTCAGAGCCAATTAAGGGCACCATTAAGACTATTGGGAAAGAAATATTTCCTTGCTCTACTGGTGAAATATAAGTTTAGAACTTTTTTTTGGTACTGGCGATTGAACACAAGACCTTGCACTTGCAAAGCAGGTGCAGAGCCACTGAACTAAATCCCCAGCTCAAGATAGAACTTCTGATGCTGTCTTGTCATTTTGAAGGAAAGGTTCATTTGAAAATAAAGTCAGTCTAAAAAAAAAAGAAAATAAAGTCAGTCTAGATGCATTAGAGCTGAGATACAGAGAGGAAAAAGGGAGGGAGAGGGAAAAAGAGACAAAGGGAGAGATTTTTGATAATGTTTATGCACTTGGTTTGTCTGCCTGAAGTTATGTCTGTTCTTAAAATTTTCAGGGACGCTAAGTCAACAATTAGTCTGCTATTGTTTTAGTCTTTTCACTTAAGAAGAAGCTGCCCTTAGATGGCTTTCTCTCATTTCCCATCAAGAATTCTAGCTGTGTATTGTTCTATACAGTCTTTACCATAGCCCTATTGTATGTAGACATCTGTTATCCATTTCTTACATGTAAAGAGACCAAGGCTGGGAGTGAAAAGTTCCTCAACCCATAGAGGGGGTGAAAGGCCAAGCTTGCTAAAGGTCAGTCCCTTTTCTGGCAGCAGGTCCAGTAAGTTGCACACTTTCTGCCTTGGATGAGTTCCACATTATTTCCTGGCTCTCAGTTTCATCTCTCTGTTCTCACTATCTTGAAGTTGGACTCGTGCCAAATCAGAGGCATAGGTACTGGACCAGCTGTTGCCTGGGTCGGGATCCCAGCATGTTCTCAAGGACACAGATGGGCTGGCAGCCGTGCGCATGGGCAAGGAGCCTGAGATGGGGGTGGACACTGGTTCCTGGTAAAGAAGCTCATTCAAGACTCACTGATGCCCAACATTGGGCTCAGAGCCTTCAGGGCATGCAGTTGGTGCAAATCCTTTGTGTGCCCAGTGCCCAGTACAGAATGTCTATTTAACTCAACTCTTGAGAGCTTCCATGCGACGAGGGAGCCCTCCTTTGGTGATCATCACTATCCGCATGGGTGAATGTGTGCATATGTATGTGTGTGTAGCATGGGAAAACATGTAAAAATATGGAAGCTCTTCCTAATTTCCCCGAATCTATTACACTCAGGGGATCCATGTGAAGTCTTGTTGAATTGAGGTAAATAAATATTTATTTCTCAAATCCCTTTGTTATTAAAATTCACTCCACAATTATAACTCTTTGGTTTTTTTGTTGAATTAATAAAATAATGGATGACACTTTATAGATTATGAATAAACATTTACAAGTTAACACCATTTTATAGAACATTTGCTGTATCAGGCCCTAGTTGTGTGCTTATGTGAAGCTCATTATAGTTCATGATGAATGTGTTGTTATTTATTTCAAATTCACAGATGAGGAAAGAAAAACTTTAAATCCCACACCCAAAACCATGCAGAGTCGAACACTTCTACAGAGATCTAAATTACCTCAAAGCCATGGTTTTTACATTCTATTTGTTCTGCTGTCAATTATTGATTTGAAGAAGAGCAATCAGAAGTCCTCAAGGCAGAGGGCAATTCTCAACTGATTCAAGTAACTAGAATAGTTGCATTTCTCAGATGTGTCTCCCCAGTAGATGTGACTATCTCCAGGCCTCTGGGATTCTCCCTCTTGGTGCCTCATAGGTAACATGAACTCTAGGGACCCTTGGGAAGGCCTTCATCTTCCCAGTCCCAGACTGGCTCTTGCTTCTGTCTTCCCTGTCTAACTGGACAGGGCCAGTTAGTCAAGATGGAAACCTGGACATTATCAGGGACTTTTCTTTTCCATTCTTCATTCCTCATGTCTCATCCATTATTAGGTCTTGTGGTGTGTGACACTCTTACCCCATCCTTACATTAGCTTCCTGTATTGTTTTTTAATGTTCTTTGTCTCTTACTTGAGTGACTGCAGCAGCCTCCTCACTGGGCTCCCTGCCTCTGTTCTCAATCCATTCTCCATAACAGCCGCCCAAGAATCATTGCTTTGTCATCATTGCTTTGTAGACGTACAACCCCTATAAGACTTTACAGGATAAAGTTCAAGTGCCTTGCACCCAAGGTCTTCACAAACTGATGCCTTCCTTCTTCTCCAGCCTCATTTTCTACCATTTTCTTCTCTTTTGGCATCCCCTCAAAATATATGCACTTACAACTTTTTTTCATTACTCTAAGTTAGTGCCATGGGAGCTAGTACCAAAAGTGAAGAATGTAAGGAGAGATGTGGCTGCAACAATGACCTGAATTTTTCCTGGCATGGTGACTATACCCATGAGTATGACTGTGCAAGTATTGTAGGATTTCACTTGTTAAAACTTCATTTCTTCCTCTTGGGAGTATATAGAGGAGGATGGGGAGTGGACTAGGGCACAGACAGGTCCCTGCTCCACACAGATGCTGTTGCAGGCTTAGAACTACAAAGCAAATACAGTGGAATTCTCTGCCCGGCCTCCTCATAGAAATCTGACAGGACCAGGGCCTTCCCATATTCAGACCTATTGCCTACTGTTGCTGGCCAGCTGGACATCAAGGTCAGAACATTAGTCTCCAGTTGAGATAACCCATGTCTTCATACTGTTGTCAGTTCCTTGCTGTTTAGCAGGAATATGTTGTGTTTGTCACTGAAAGACAAATCATACCTATGGAACGTTTCCAAAGCTCTCAACTTTGCTTTCATAGGAACAAGCACACTTTCTTTTCCCACTCAGACTTCATCAGTTTGTAACAAATTTAGCTAAATAACAGGATTACAATAGTGAACTCATTACAGAATCGAGGAAAGAAAGTTTTATTTTTTATGAGAACGAAGTTGAGTGTCTGGGAAGACTGTAGAGGTCAGTTGAAGAAAAAATAATCTTGGACCAATTATATGAGGGTGAGAGCCCTGTATAATGTTAAGGGAGGAAAAAAGCTATAAAAATCCCAATGGATTCTGCTCAGGTTGCTTTTCTTGTTCCACTTGAAGGTTGCCTGAAGCATAATATTGGATGTATTATGGCAGTGGTTTACAGATAAAGAGAATGCAGAATTTCATCCCAGAACTCTTTCAAAAGCCACAGAAGAGGCTTTCTAAAATTGTTTGCGTGTGTGCACATTTAAATGCTTTAAGTTAAAATGAGGTGTTTAGGAAATGTGTGATTCTTTTTAAAATCATTTCTTTACCTGACATTTTGATTAAACAGTCAGCTCTGGAATCCAATATGTGAACTCAATTATAATTACAGTTAGCCCTTCATATCTACCCCCATGGATTCAAAACACTGTGTCAAAAATATTTTAAAATTACATCTGTACTGGACATGTACAGATTTTTTCCTTGACATTATTCCCTAAACAATACAGTGTAACAACTACTTCCCTAGCATTTACATTGTATTAGGTATTACAAGTCACCTAGTGTTTTACACTGCATAGTAATTATTTCCTTTATGTTTTGGACATGCCCAACAAAGCTGATGAAATGTACAGAGCCCAAAGCTTGCGACTGAATTTCAGCACTTCCTTCTGTGTATCTGACTTGGGATAAGACTCGTGAGCCCTCTGAACCTGAGCTGCGTCCATAAACATGTACTGAGTGCTGAGTAAACAGCAGCTGTTATGATTCTTACTTATTGTGGGAAACCTATTGTTTTGTACATTTCTGTTGATGCTTCATTTTCCTCTGGACACCCCCAAGGCAAGCTATGTTTCATTCAGTTTTGTCTTCTCAGTGCCCTTTGATCAGAGTAAGAGTGCATTCAAAGTTTGTAGACAGAGTAGATTGGCAGCAGGAAGGAGAAGAAGCTAGAGTTCGGAGGATGGATTGAAGGAAGAGAGGACTTGCAGGGTCTGGTCTGGGCTTGTCTTTACTCGCTTTGTGGCTGCATCCAGGTGATGGCTGGTGATCAGAGGCAGGTGCCTGGGAGGCTGGGGCAGCCTATGGAGAGAAAGCTCCTCTGTCATCTAGAATGCCAGGGCCTGCCAGTCATTCAGGTCCCTCTTGCTGGGAATGAAGCTGGTGCCAGAAGCCCAGGGAAGGTGATGACAGATACACTGATGAGGACAGGGAAAGAGACAGAGAGAGAACATTTCCTGAGAATCTGCTATTTGTTGGATAATGCCAAGTACTCTTACACCCAGGCTCATTTCTTGCTTACAGTAACCCTGAGGGCTAAGGCTAATTATGCCACAAAGTTAGAGATGAGAAATTGAAGCCCAGAGAGGCTGAATATCCCTGCCAAGGTCACACAGGTAGGAAGAGGGTCTGAATCTCACAGTCTGAATCTGTGAGCTGGGCACTTTTTAACTCAATGTCTTCCAGTCTGTTATGTTTGGGCAGAGCTGAGACAGGCTGCAGGTGTGTTCAGTGGCAAACCTTAGGACTTCTTCAATATAAAGAAACACTGCTTCCAGAGGCAGGAGCTCTTATTCCTCTTGTGCTGCTGCACCAAAACACCTAAAACAGATTGATTTATAAAGAACAGAAATTATTTTATTTTCTGGCTAGAAGGTTCAAGAGGAAGGTGATGTTAGATTTAGTTTGTCTAATGAGTGGTGTTTTCTGCTTTTAAGACCTTTGATGCTGGAGCCTCCAGCGGGGGAATGTTGTTTCTCACATGGAGAAAGGCAGAAAAACAAAAAGAGGACATATGCCCTCCACTGAGCTTTGTACCAGGGCACCTAATTCCAGTCATGAGGGTGAAGCCTTCATGTCCTAACCACCTGAAAGTCCCCACTTCTCACAACCATCATACTCATAACAGTTGGATTTTGGAGGGGACACATTCAACTCAGCAGGAATTGAGGGTGGAGGTCTGAGCTCTGCCACATACTAGTTTATTGGTGAAATCACTTCCTCTCTCTGATCCTTGCTCTCATCATCTGTGAAATGGGGTCAATCACACTCATCCTGACTCTCAAGGAGGTCTATTGGGAAGAGGGGAAATATTAAGAACATTAAGGGGGGGTAGGTGTTCTGGAGTAGGTACTGTGACAAATCCGTTGCTTGTATCATAGCTTTGAAAGCTCACATAACTCTCAGAGGTAGAAGTTATTAGTAAGTGCATCAAAGAGCTGTGCAAGAAGAAACTTTAAGAGGCTAAAGAACTTTGCCTTTTTTGTAGGTTGGGTCAAAGATGGTTTGGGGTTGGTCCTCAGTGCAGCTGAATTCAGAAGTAGTGCTCTTGGGAGGAGACTGCATCACAACAGCTCTGATTTTGTTGGTTTAATCCATCAATAATTCCATAGCTCAATGACCTTATTAGCTGGTGGGAACTAATGGCACCCAGATCACTGGGGGTGTGGCTTTGAGGTCACCGGCCCCTCCTGTCTGGTCTTCCCCTCTCCTTTTGTTTCCCAGTTGCCATGAGGTAGGCTTCTTTGTTACACTGTGTGCTCCCCGGTATTATTCTACCTCAGAAAACAACAGAATCGAGTGACTGTGAACTAAACTCTCTGAAACTATGAGCTAAAACCTTCCTTTCTTTCTTTTAACTTGTTATTCTCAGTTATGTTGTCACGGTGATAGAAAGCTGCCTAAAACACCTCCTAATCCCAGGATCAGTCAGAATTGGAGCTGAGCTACGTTGCCAGCCACCAAATCTAGAGGCAGCATGACATCCTCCCCTAAAGTGTATGGGATGGGGCTTCCCTGAATATAAAGAAACAGCATAAATCTATTGTTTACTAGAACTACCATGTGCCAGGCCTTCAGCTTATAGCTTCACTTGCATTATTCTGGATATTCTCAAATGCCCAGAACACAGCAATGCACTGAAGCACAGAGGGGTTAGTTTACATAGCCAAATCACACAGCCAGAACTGGCAGAACTGACATGTAAACCAGGTGTGCCTGAATCCAAAATGGCTGAGGATCCTACTAGTTAATAATGATAGTGGTGACTGGTTTAGTCCTGGGGCAGCTGGAATCCAGAAGGAGATCAGAGCCTGAAATGAAGAGTCACCTCTCAACTGGGAGACAGAGTGATGCCATTTGTCATACTCCTGGGCTTTTGCCTTCAGCTCTCCCCTTCCGTGCAGTTGTTTTGCTTTCCCTTTTGCATTTCACTAATGTTTCAGCTGGCTTTTCTGTCCCGAGGCGCTTTAATCACCAAGGGCTCTGTTCCAAACGTGCCCTGCATAAATAAGGAAGGAAATAAATACTGCCTACTGCTTCCACAACACAGCCACCCAGTGGAGCTGAGGTAGTGTGCGTGGGGAGTGGCAGAGACTTCCAGGCTTTGCAGGCCAGCTCTGCCTGTGTCCTGCTGTGTGACCTCCAGACAGGACTCTTAAGCTCTCTGCACTCAATTTCCCAGTACGCCAAACAGGGAGGGGAGGGGAACGGCTTGGCAGCCTTCACAGGATGGTCAATTCAGTCGTCTGCAGAGGTATTTGAGAAAAGGAGGTGAGCAAGGTCAGATGGGGGAGTGACAGTGATGACTGCAGATTAGGCACCTGATGCCTCATTTGCTCATTGCTGTCATCCAGCAAGGAAATCTTAGAAGCATATGGACGAGGCTCACAGGGGAGGTGTCCAGTGTGACATCCAGAACTGAGATTGCAGGATGTGTCTTGTGTCCCCCAGCCAGTGCTTTCTGCTGTACCACATGAAGGAAATCCAAGAACAGCCAGTGCCTCGGGCTCTTCTTCACAAGCCTGGTGATTTTCCTCTCAGCAGAAATCTGCAGACTTACAAAGCTCCTGTCTGCTCAAGAGGTAAACATGGGATGTGAGTGGGGCCAGGAGACTCCCTGGGCCTCCCATAAGCAAACTAGTCATTCTGAGGGACACCGAGGGTGACGTGGGGCAGAAAGTGTGCCAAAGCCAGTCACACTGTGAAAAGAGCAAAGGCCACAAGGAGTGGCAGTGGAGTAGGAGGGTGACTGTGGGACACGAGAGGTTCTAGTGAGAATCCTTGCTAGATCTCTGGGTCGGACCTTGGGGTCCTGGAGTCACACCGCCACATTCAGGAGGCCGAGGGCCCTGGGACTGAGTCTTTGTCTTGTCACTTCCTAATTATGATTTTGAACGAGTAACCTCATTCTTCCGAGCTTCCTTTTATTCATACTATTGCTGCTTCACAGATTAGTTATGGGCATTTTGTGATTAAGAAACACACTGGTCTCTATATCCTGCTCTATTCCTGACATAGAGCTTCTGAAGCCTTTGTAGGCAAGGATGCTAGAAGAATCTTAGGTTTTAATATTTAGTCTTTGATTCCACTTTCTAACTCAGATCTCTTGAGACATTTCCAGATTCCTGAGTGATAGGAGCATCTTCCATTCCAATGAGGCAACTCGGGGAGGGCGGGCTCCTGGATGCCATCAAGGTGGGGTAGGTTGCCAGGGGAATGAGTGACTAGAAGGTTAGAGATTTCAGTCTCATACACTGACTTCTGGGGAAAGGGGAAGGCTGAAGGTTGTGCTGATCATAAGTGGTCAGTGACTTAATCAATCATGCTTATGTAGTGAGACTTCCGTAAACCTCCACAAGGAAGGAGTAGTTCCTGGAACCTGTCAGAGCTGTGGTTGAGGGGGAAAAGAGCCCAGAGAAAGAACTAGTGCTACCCAGGGACACTGTTATGGCTTGTGTCTAGGTGTTTTCTCCAACCTCCTTCCACTACAGATGGGGCTTTTCCAGAGGTGACTGGATCTACAGTGTGATGCTGGGATTAAGGGTGTGATTGCTGAATTAATCCACTGATTGGTTTGGCACTCAGTTCTAAACTAGGTAGTTGAGATAGAATATAAAAGGGGAAGAAAGAAGCTGTGATTGGTTTGTAGGTTGGTGCATTCTGCCTCTGTCTTCTGCATTCCATGAACAGTTTCTCCTCTGTGAAGACCTTCTGCCATGCCACCATGCCTTGGAGCCTGACAATTATGGACTGAAACTGCTTCAGACTAACTCAAGATAAACTTTTCCTCCTTTAACTTTGGGTGTTGGGCATGTTGTCCTAGCAAGAGAAAAGTAACTAAGCTAGGGTCCCATCAGGGAGGAAGTGGGGAGATTAAATTACCACCTCGAAGTCCCATCTATCAGGCCTGGCATCCACTGAACCAACCAGAATTTAGAGGGCAAAAGAAGCTAGCAGAAAGTCAGGTTGGGGAGGGGCTGCAGATAGCAAATATCCACCAGGCTCCATAAACAGCTATGGAAATGTGACCTTCTGGATGCTGGACACAGTTTCTGTGGAATCATAGTCCAGGGCTGTTTAACTGCTGACAAGAGAGGACAAGGGCTTCCTGAAGGGTGGGGTATTGCAGTCCAGGAATGAGTTGAGGATTTTTCAGGTTGAGAAAAGCATTCCTTTCAGAGCTGCCTAGGCATGGAGGCATGAAGTCTGAAGGCAAAGGCAGAGACCATCAGAATGGGGGTGGTGTGCACGAGGAGGGAAACAAAGGCCTCCTTGGAGGTGAGGGGACTTGGTGCTGGTCCTGGGGCATGCAGAGGAAGAGGTTAGAACCCTAAATTCTAGGAGCTGGTCAGGCCTCTTGCTGGGCTTCAGGGCTCTATTTCCCAGTGAGAGTAGTTTTTTAAAAATTAATTTTTAATGACACATCAGCCCTTAATATATTCTCCTTGTCAAAAATGGAAGTGCTGCGGATCCATCATTCTTGATGCACAGCTCACCCTGGAGCTGGGGCTTGGAGTGTGATTCCCAGTCCCTTGCCTAGGCTTTTTCATTTCTAGCAATTGCCATTTTGGCACCCACACCCGTGCACGCCCTCCAGGAGGGCCACATGCTCATGTCTGCAGAGTTTGGTCGTCACCCTGAGAGTGGGTTGCCACTGGCATCCAGGGAGAAGAAGCTTCCTAACGTTCTATGATGCACAAGACAGCTCTGCTAGGAGGAATTATCTGGCTCAAAATGTGAGTGAGCAATGCTGAAGCTGAAAAGTTTGGGTCTAGCCAGGGTAGTTAAATTATTTTGCACTGTTGCTCTCCCAAGAATACTTTTTAGACATTTGTGCCCCATTCATTTCATAGCATGGGATCCTTCATTTCCTTTAAAAGTCACATGCATTTCCTAGTCCTCACCTCCCTTAACCTTTGACATTCATTGGTCTGTACCTAATTTGTAAAATTTTGTCTTTTCCTGGACACTGTTTATGGAATCATACAATATAATCCTCTGGCACTGGCTTTATTCACAGTAGAATTCTCTAGGGATTCAGTTTGCTGTTGGTCCTATTGACTGCTGAGGTGTTTTGCATGGTAGGAATGTACCCTAGTTTAGCCATTCACCTGTTGAAGGTAACAGTTGTTTCCAGTTTGAGGCTATTATGAACAAAGCTGCCATAAACAGTCATGTACATATTTTCTTGTGTGTAAACCTAAGTTTTAATTTTTTCTTGAGTAAATGCCAAGGAATATGGTTGCTGGATCATGTGTCTATTTTATGTTTAGTTTTTTTTTCAAAGAAATCTCCAAATTGATTACCAGAATGACTGCCATGTCACATTTCTGCCCGCAATGTAGGAATGATACAGTCACTCTTCATCTTGATCAGCATTTGGTCAAGTGTACATTTTTGTGTTTCTCTAATGGCTAATGTTGCTGAGTATTGCTTGCTGTAATTGTTTTCCATCTCTATACCTTCTTTAGTGAAATGTCTCTTCATATTTTTTCCTAATTTTCTAATTGGAATGTTTAATGATGCTACTGCTAAATTCTTTGAATTTAAAAAAATTAGGTCTATAGTGGTAAATTTTACATATAATAACATATACTCTTTAGACATGTACTTCTATAAATTTTGACAAGTGCATACAATCGTGTGACTGCCACTACCCCAATTAATATGTAGTACTGTTCTATTACCTTCCCCTGAATTCTCTTATCCCTCTTTTTAGTTAACTTCACTCGCATCAACAGTGATTTGATTTTCTCCCTTTAGAGTTTTGCCTTTTTAGAAACTCATTTGAGTGAAATGATATAATATGTAACATTTTGAGCCTGGCTTCTTTCACTTAGCATAATGATTTTGAGAAGTTCTGATATTTACATGTATATATAATTATTTAAAATATTAAATATTCAGTTTTAAATATAAAAATTACTATTCTTCTGGATGATTACTCTTTGTTGGGTACATGTTTTGCATTATCTCCTAGTCTGTAGTGTGTCTTTTCATCCTATTAGCAAAGTCTTTCACAAAGCAAAAATATTATTTTCTTTTTTTTTTTTTTTTAAGGTTTTTTGAGACAGGGTCTCGCTTTGTGGTTCAGGCTGGCCCTGAGCTCAGCCTCAAACTCACATCACAGCAATCCTCCTGCCTCTGCCTCCCAGAGTGCTGGGATTACAGGCATGAGCCACCACGCCCGGCACTGGTATGTGGTACTGGTTGCCGCTGGGGTGAGTCTCCACACCCAGTATTGTTATGTGGTTACCGGGGATTGAACCCGGGTCCTTGCGCTTGCAAGACAGGCGCCGGAACCACTGAGCTATATCCCCGGCCCCAAAAATATTATTTTAATAAGATTCAATTTATCAATTTTCCATTTTATCAATTAGAGCTTGGTATTAAGCCTAAGAGTTCTTTGCATATCTATAGAAGCCCTGAATATTTTCTTTTCCAAGAGATTTATGGTTGCACATTTTACAGTTAAGACTATGATCTAATTTTAGTTAAGTTTTTGTGTATGAGGTGTGATTGAAAAATACATTATATTTAAAAACTTTTACAGAAAGACACATTACCATTAATCTTCTTCAAAGTACTCTTCCTCTCTTCAGCCAAACTTCACCCATCATTTTGGCCACTTTTGAAACACTTGCAGAATTTCTCTTTTCTGAGTGTTTTTAGTTGTGTTGCCATAGATGCCTCGGTGTCCAGAATCAATTCAAAACATTTATCTTTTGTGATTATTTTGCATCTGGGAAGAGCCAGAAGTTGCACTGTGCAAGACCTAGTGAGTCAGATGCATGAGGACACACTGTGATGGTTCTAAAAGCCCACATTTCTGTTGGGTGACATTGCAACAGCATTCACCGTGTTTTTGACCACATCTCGTAAAGACACTCTTGAGAGAAGACTTCCAGAACAGCTTCAGGAAGTGGCAAGAGCAATAGGATTAGTGTGTTCCACGTGAGAGGGAGTGTTTTATGGGTAACTGAAGGAAAAGTGTACTTTACTGTAATAAATTTAAAAAATTGAAAGACTCACTGTGGGTTTTGATCTCCCCTTGTTAGATGCAAGGTTTAGATTGGAGTTATTTTTCTTTTCTCTTCTCTTGTTCCTCCCTCCCTTCTCTTTTCTCTCTTTTCTTTTGTTTATGGGAATCCAGTTTCTCAACATCATTTGGTGAAAGTCAATTGAGTGTATTTATGTGGTCTACTTTTGAGTTCTGTTTTTCTCCATTGATCTAAGTGTCTACCCCTCCACTAATATCACACAATCTTCATTACTGTGGCTATAAAATGAGTCTTAAAATCAGGTAGATAGATTTCTCTTACTTTACTCTTGTTTTAAAAAAATAACAGTAGGCATTCTAGTTGCTTTGGTTATCCTTATAAATTTTAGAATAAACTTGTCTAGATCTACAAAAAAACCACTGTTTGCATTTTTATAATAATTGTGCTAAACTTGTATATCCTATTTGGGGCAAAACCTGTATATAGTTTTTATATTGAAAACTGTATATCTGTGCCTTTATTTAGATCTTTGACTTCCTCTCTCTCTCTCTTTTTAGAAATTTTAAATGGTATTGAATTTTAAAATTCACTATCCAGTTGTACATTGGTAGCATTATAGAAACACAGTTGTTTTTTGTGTGCTTATCATATCCTGGAAACGTATTGAACTCATGTATTAATTGTAAGTTCTGTCTGCTTTTGTTTTTCAATTCCTTAAAATTTTCAACATATATAATTATGTCACTTGCAAATACTGAGTTTCGTTTATTCCCTTTTGGCCTATGTTCATTCATTTTTTCTTTCTTTCTTTCTTTCTTCCTTTCTTCTTTTTTCTTCCTCTCTCTCATGAAACCATTTTCTTTCTCTCTTTCTCTCTCTTCTTTTTCTCTTTTATAAAACCATTTTTTTTTTTTTGCACTGGCTAGATCATCTAGTATCACGTGAAGTAAAAATGATGAAATTAGACATCATTGTTTCTTTCCTCATCTTATGGGGGGAAAAGTCTATCACCATGAACTATTGTACATTGTTCTGTAGATTTTGTGTAGATATTTTAAACAAGTTGAAGAAATCTCTCCCATTTCTGTTTTTTGCCAGAGTTTTGATCGAGAATGGGTTGTTGAATTTTTTGCATTGATGTCTTGTGTGATTTTTCTTCTTTACTTTTGTCAGTTTGGATGGTTGCATTGATTAATATTTAAATATTGAAAAAAAACTGTGAACAAGTTTTCCTGTCTTACAAATTTCAGTTGTTCGTATTTCTTTAAGGAGTAATATGTCTATATTCATAAGAAATATTGGTCTGTAGTTCTTTTTTTCCCTTGCATACTATGTTTATGTTTGATTTTAGAGTCATGATAATACTAGCTTCATAAAATGAATTTAGATGTTTTTCCTCTTTATCTATATTCTGGGAAGAGATTGTGCACACTTGGTGTTACTTTGAACATTTGGTAAAATTCTTCACTGAGGCTATCTGGGCCTGGTCTTTCCTTTTTTAGCACATTTAAATTTATGAATTAAATGTCCTTAGCAGGGATATGCAAATGATCTATTTCCTATTTGGGGATATAAGATAGTTTGTATTTTCCAAGTGATTGACTTATTTATTTAAATTGTTGGGTTCACATGGGGAGAATACTGTAGTATTCCTTTCTGGTCTTGTGATGTCTGCATGGCCTATAGTGGCCTCTGGTTTCATTCCTGATATTAGTAATCTGTGTCTTTTCCTGTTTTCCTTTTGTTATCCTTCATTGCCATTTACTTATCCATCTTACTGATGTTTGAATGAACCAACTTGTTTCTTTGATTTTTTAACTATTTCCTTACTGTTTTTAATTTCCTTGATTTCTGCTTTTATTTTTATGATTTCTCTTCCTCTACTTGTTTTGAGATTTTTTTT
>PVIR01003727.1:0-35867 GCA_004026965.1 Petromus typicus | reverse complement strand
GAGATTTTGTTGTTTTGTTGTTTTAATTTTCCTAAGTTCTTGAGATAAGACTTTCGATAATTGCTTTGAGACTTTTCTTCCTGATGTACTCATTTGGTACTGTAATCTTTCTCAGAACTGTTACAACTGTGCCCCAAATTTTGATGTATAGTGTCCCCAATTTCATACACCTCAATGTATTTTTTTATTCATTGAAGCTGTCTGTTTGATACATGGATTCTTTAGAAGTGATTCATTTAATTTTTAAGAGTTTGAAGAGTTTCCTGTTTTTCTTCTGTTATGGATTTCTGGTTTTATTCCATTGTGTTTGAAAAATACACACTGTATGATTTCAATTCTCTAAAATCTTTTGAAGTGTTTTTAATGGCTCAGGATATTATCTATCTTAGTACATGTTTTGTGGGAAATTGGAAAGAATGTGTATTCAGCTGTTGTTGAGTGGAGTGTTCTATAAATGTCAATTAGGTTCGGTTTGTTGTTAGTATTATCACTTCTGCCTTTTTATGGTTAATGTTGGCTTTATATACTTTTACTTTTTCTATACTTTTACTTTCAATTTGCCTTATTTGTTTTTTAAGTGAGTTTCTTACAGGTAGAAAATATTTGGGTCATATTTTGTAATCCTCATCTCTGTCTTTTAATTGGTATAGAGAATTGACTTTGTTATTACTTTTTGTGGTGCTGTAGATCAAACTTATGGCCTCATATGTGCTAGGCATCATCTTATCACTAAGTTACAAATCCAGTGTAACTGTTGTATTATGGTTTAAATAAGGCCTTTTTGCTTAGTCTTGCTTACTAGATTTTTATACATATATATTTTATTTTTATTTCTTGTTGGTTACTTAATTGTCCTTTAGAATTTCATTTTGTCTTAGTTATGTATTTTAAAGAATATTTCCTAACATAGTTCTTTTCTAGTGATTGTTTAGAGTATTACACTGTGTTTTATTTGTCCCAATATACTAGTATGGTCATTTAATAGTTTAAGAAGTAAAAAGTAAAATGTCATAAGTATATATACTTCAGATTTTGAATTAGATACCCTTCAAGATGTATTTCTGGTGTATACCCATCTTGGCAGGGTACAAATGTACTTCTCTCCCTCAATATTTTTGCAATATGTGTCATTGTTAATTTTAATTGTGCATTTTAAAAACTCACCATTTTGGATGAAAATTGATGCCTTTTGTTTTATTTGAGGATTTCTCTGGTTACTAGAACAGGTAAATATGTTTTACAGAAACATTTGTATTATACAGACCTTACATTCTAATGAGGGAAAATAAAAAAGGAAGAAGCAAATTAGTAGGTAATGTTAGGAAGATCCTTGAAGGATCTGAGGACTGACTGAGGAAGAAGCTATGAGTATGAAAGGCAGTAATGCATGATAATCATTATTAGGTGGTCCTTGGACAGAGCTGCATGAGTGAACAAATATTTCATTGTATAACACTGTCTACAGGCTCATGCAAGGGACTGTTGGCCCGAAGGATAGGGACAAGGGAATTTTCGAATGATAGGGTGCTTGCTGGGGATAAGCTTACATTTCTGGGTGATGTTAGCCAGTATGACAGAGAGAGTGTCTGGGTCACATTTCTCCAGAGGACAATAGAATCCTGAGACTCAGGATCTCAAGTCTCTGTTTTACTAATAGCTAGCAAATGAAGGGGGTATTTTTATAGCCTATCTGAACCTAGGAGGCCCAAAGTGACTACAAATTTTGCTTTTATGGGTATAGATGGTAAAAATCTAACTTTACTACTGGTGGGCTACTGAGCTAAGTCTCAGCTACTATGGAATTATGTTGGGGTCCAATACACAGGGCTACTTTTGGTGGCTTTACATAATAAAGAGCTATAGGCCTGAGAAGTCTGTTTTAGAAGAGATAGTCAAGAATAGCTCTCTCAAGAGGTGATGTTTAAGACACCTTAAAAATTAGGAAGAGGCAGCTATGAGAAGATCCAAAGCCCCAGGAAGTAGAAAAAAGTTTAACACGTGTGCTCAAAAAACAGCAAAGTGCCAACAATGCTGTTGCCGTGTGCACAGAGGTGGGACAAAGATTAATGAGATGAGGTAGGAAGGCTGTCAAAGGCTACTGCTTCTGGTTGCCGGGATAATGAGTGCATTTCTATTCTAGGCTGATAGCCATTAGAGGGTTTTTATTAATATTAATATTTTAAACGTTCTATTTGATATCTGGAAAGATGCAGGTTGTCACTTGAAGGGAGGAGGAAGCCAGGAGATCAATGAGGAGTCTCTAGATAAGAGAAGATGGCAGTTGAAAATTGGGAGAGGAATGCGCAGGTGTTGGCAGTGGGATGCAGCAGTGGCTGTGGTCAGGAGGGATGGCGAGATGTGACGATGGAGACAATCAAGGATGACTCCAGGGGGATTGGTGTTCCATTTCCTGAGATGGGGCAGAGCAGTAAAGGAGCAAATCTGGAGGAAATAAACTTGCCTGTGTGAGTCTCCTCTCTGCAGGGAGGTGGGCAAGTTGATTGCACACTGGGTACTCAGCTGTAAAACGTATTCCTATTGGTAGATTTAACTGGGGCCTCCTGACAGTTTGTTGAAGGCTCTGGGGGACTCTGTGTAGCCAACTAAGAAAATGAGAAAACAGACTTTAAGCTGTCATTTAGTCAAGAAACAAAAATAAATTCTTAATTAGCCTTTGCTGACTGCATATTAATTACAGTTCCACTTAAGTAGCTGCTTCCTACGTGGGGAAGGGATGGTTGGGTTGGGAGAAAGAGAAGGACACAGAAGTCACAGCTGCCCTAAGCTGTGTGTTGTGTGGTGCCTCCTGTCATTTTTTTTTTGCCCAACAACTTTTTCCAATAGGTTTCATTGTTCTAATATTATAGATGAAGAATCTGAGTCTTGGACAGGGAAATGGAATTGTCTAGGGTCTCACAGCTCATAAACACCAGAGTTGAGATCTAATTTTTCCTCTTTAGATCCAGAAATATCTGCTTTTTTTTTTTTAAAAAAAAAAAAGGGTTTCAAAAACAAGGTTTCACTTTGTAGTTCAGGCTGGCCCTGAGCTCACTATGTAGCCCAGGCAAGCCTCAAACTCACAGCAATCCTCCTGCCTCTGCCTCCTGAGTGCTGGGATTACAGACGTGAGCCACCATGCCTGGCACTGTGGTATGTGGTATTGATTGCTGATGGGTGTGACTCACCATGCCTGGCATTATTGTATGTGGTTACTGGGGATCAAATTTTGGACTTTGAGCTTGCAAAGCAGGCATTGGAACCACTGAGCTAAATCCCTGGCCCAGAGATACCTGCTTTGTTACGCCCTCCCCATTATATGCTCATCATGATATTTTTCTTTATTTTCTTTAAATCAATTTAAACTTCAAACTCCCTCCCATCTGAGAGACCAATGCTACTTTTAGTCTTTACAGAGAGCATCTCAGCCACTGGCTTAAGATGAAAGCCATTCATTCTTAGATTTTCACAAATTTTCTGATGCCCTGTCTCTGGGCATTGGTACCCATTGAACACCATGGAGATGTTCCCAGTTCAGCACCAGCATCCCCATGATATTTTGGGGCTAGTGGTACTATGGGTTTCCATGCTGCTGTGGGACTTGTGGAACTTTGACTTTCCATCTTTGGGGTAACCTCTTCACATCTTTCCTGCCAGTCTCCCTAATACTCTCCTCTGCCATGGAGACTGAAACACATTTGCTTTATGTTCTTCCTCAGCCACTCTCTAAGTAGGAGAGCATGAATTGGACATCTCATTTGTGACAGAGGAAGAGAAAAAACACAGGAAGCATGCACTCAGATCATCATCTCCAGTTATTTTTGTGTGCTTCTTTCTGCTTCCTTCCAGTTGAGCATCTGGGTGTAGCATGTTGAAACATGTTAAAGCAACCTGTACTAGCAGTAGAACAAAGTTTTTATTTATTTTCAGTATTTTATTATAGAAGCTTCAAGCTACACAACAAGGAGGAAATAGGGTATTAAACCTTCATGTGGGTACCGCTCCTGAACAAGTCTAGTTTGGTTAATACCCCTCCCTACTCTCTCTCTCCCTTCCATATTATTTTGAGGTAAATCCCAGACATTATATCATCTCATCCGTAAATATTTTAACCTGTATCTTTTAAGAAGTGAGGACTGATTTTTTTAAAGGAAAAAGAACTTCCCTCTTGAAGCCCTGGCTTTTTTGAAGTGACTCTGATATCACATGTGATGGGTAAAAGATTCTAAGCAATCCTGATTCTTTCCCTATATACATCCTACACACTCCACTCACTGCTTCTCTTTCTTCACCAGTCATCTGTATATAAGAGTCCCAAATTTACAGATGGAAAAACTGAGGACCAGAGAGAGAAAAGGATCTGCTTAAGGTCAATATACTGTGCCAGATGGAGAGCGATGGGTCACTAAAGTATGTTAGTACTCTCAGTCTCTTCAGATCAGTATTTCTAAATACTTGGTCAGCAGTTGGTAGAGGGGAGTCTGAGCACTGCCCAGGAGAGATGAAGGTGTTGCAGTGGGAGTCTCAGCCCATTCTCTCCTTCACGGTTAGATCTAGTGTCCACTTGGTTAGCCCCTCCATCAAAACCTAACCCCTGTGGTTAGTCTTCCTGCTTCACAACGGCATGACACTATCTACTGTTACTATACTTGCCACAGGAGCTCTCAGCCTTAATCTGACCAACTTCATTAATAATTCCTCCCAACCCTACAATGTTCTCTCCCTGAAAGGAGTTGGGATAAACCAAAAAGCACTATTTCAGATGCAAATGACAGAAAATCCTACTCAATTAGCTCAGCAAAATGGATGGTACATTGGCTGATATAAATCCAACAGATTCTGTTTCAGAATAGGTTGGGTCCAGAGAAAAGGTGTAGAAGTGCGGAAGGCCTTTCCTTCCATGATGGTGGAAGGTAGGCTTTGTCTTCATGGTGACAAGGCCACTGTCTAGTTCTGGTCTGTAGTTCTCCTCTTATAGTTCAGCAGAAGACAATGATTCTCTTTCCCGATGCTCAGTGGCCTGGGTCACATGACTGCCTACAGCAGCCATTGTGAATTTGAGATATGATGACTAGGTTAGTTCTGATCAGCCTTATCCAACCCCAGTGGAATAAGACAAGTTGGTTCTGGTTCTCTGGAGGAGAATCAACGGGTTGAAGAGAGAACTTATGCTGAATAGGCAACTAACAGATTTCTATGGTCTCTCTGGTTACATTTCCAGGGATATTTATGTCTTGGAAATTAGTGCCCTGGGCAACTGCCATTTTTCTCTTGTCATAGCATTGGTTATGTGAGAGCTGTGATTAGAACTCAGGACTCACCATTCTCAGCCCAGGTCTCTTCTCTCCTGTTTCACAGGTGTGGCAAACAGCACATTGTTCTGTGCTTACCTGGTCTCAGCTACATTAAAGCAGGCCAGTCTCTCACCTCAGTCCAAAGCAAACCCTCAGCCTGATTCAGCCTGAGGATCAGGGAGCTTTTGCTCCTGGATCTGACTTGCAGTTTTCCTATGACCTTGAGTAAGCTCTTGATGTTTCTCAACCTCAGTTTTCTATTTTGGAACATCTATAAAATGGAGCAAAAGACAATGTTCACCTCCCAGGGCTGTGAGAGCTAATGTAAGCCTGTGAATTGTAAGTGATAATAGAAAGTATAAAAGATGTTGCTGACCATTATTACTGCTACCTGCATATTCCTTCAGGAAATGCCCTTTCCCAGGTTCCCCTTCTGCTCTATTTCCCCCAGGGGAGCAGTGACTCTTGATCGAGATGAGTTCTGATGGCTTGGAAGCTTTCATAGCCACCCACTCTTCCTCCTCCCACCCTGCTGAGCTGACAATTTCGCATGACATCAATTCCTCTGACAGCCGTGTAAACAGATGGTGGTCCCTGCTGCCCAGGGTGCTGGGGAGCGATACCATGGTAACCTGCTAAACTGTGACAGGTGCCAGGACGGCAGGAAATCCGGGACCTTCAGACGCACAGGCACATGGCTCAGGCACAGGCCCTGGGCTGCAGGTTCACTGCAGACAGAATGGGCAGGGCTGGCTGCACAGCAGCAAGGGCCTGGGCTGGAGGACTGCCATCTTCTCTTACCTGTGTGAGCACTGCTGAATTCCTTCTTCTCTCTGCACTCTGGGAGTGTGGAGTAAGCAGCTCTGACCCAGAGCAGCAAGCATCTTGGACTTGAAAATGACGAACTGAGAGTGGGTACATTGCTTGTGCGAAGTAAATATTTGTAGAGTGAATAAACATAGGGACCATAGGAACCTAAACACCAGGTGCCCTGAAAGTGGTAGAAAACAGGACTTTTTGCTGTTGTAGATGGAGAAAGGCAGCAAATCCACATAGTATCCCCATTTTAACTTTTGAGATAGGTTCTCTGTAGGTCACTAACTTGTCCAGGCTCACTTGTGATGCTCCTGTCTCCCCCAGTGCTGGGTTACAGATGTATGCCTCTACACCCAGGTCCTTCTTACTCATTGTCCTCCGGTCCACATGCTTTGTGGCCAGCCAGCTAGAAAATATCTCACAGCCAGGCTTGTTCTGCTGCTGACTAGATGTAGCCTTAGGCAACGTACTTCAGCATTGGAGATCAGTCCATTCATGTCACTGGGACAGATAATTTGAATGGATTAGATTAGGTAACATCTGTACAGTGCGTGAGAAGATGATTGGATATCACAAACTCAACAAATAGTAAAGGTACTTATTATATGAATAATAGAACACCGAATGTGCTTTCCACAAAAAAAGACTGACTTCACATAGTGTGTGAATGGGAAAAGCACCAGGAAGGAAACAGATGGACATATGGCAGGCTACTGCTCCTTGGACAAGCCACTTACCTTCTCTGAGCATTCGAAGGGCTCCTGGAAGAGGGCTCATCAGCGCAACTGTTTGATACAATGTAACCTTATGCTGACAGTGAGAACTTCTCCAGAACAACAGCTCTTTCAATGTCTTCGAGTGCCAGTTTCACCCAAGGGAGGGATCCCTCACATCACATTCCTGAAAGGTGACAGCTTGAGCTTTGCTTCCACGGTTTTAGTGACAGGAGGCATGATCCTGGCTGGTTGGACAGTTCTATTAGTAGCTGGTCTTCTATGGAATTCAAACTTGCCTCCTGTGGATTCTCCTCTGGGATCTCTTGTTCTGACCCAGAGACAGACTTCCCCTGCTTCCTTAGGGCCTGGTAGCCCGTTCTTTTGAGTCAAGAAGAGCCAGAGTGGAGTAGGTGACCCCAGCCACTACTCTGTAGCATCCCATCCCTTTTCTCCCCAAAGAGCTTTTGACCTTGTTGGCTGGGTTGGAAAGATTGAGAGGTGGCAGGTGAGCAGAGAGAGTGTCCTTGGGCAGGCTGAGTGGGCCATCTGTCCTTACTGAGTCCAGGGCTGAGCCAGGAGGGCCAGGTTGTGGCTGGACCCAGCATGAGAACTGTAGTGAGAGCGTCACTGTCTCACAGACCGGGTTTTGAGTCTGGATCCCCCAGGAATGGCTGAGTGGGGGATGGGAAGCATGACAATTACTGCTTCACAGGGTTCTGCTAAGAATTAAATAGTCAGAGATATTTTAATGTCTAGCATGGCTCTTGGAATCTGCTAATAATCTTTTTTTTTTTTTAACCTCAAATCTGTAATCAGTGAGTGAGTTAATCTGTTGCAGACAGAAGCTTCAAACGAGCTAAGCTTTTAAAAATTTATTATTCTTTCAGCTTCAAGGATTTCTTAAAAAATTATTTTATGCTTTTTTTAAACTTTGTCAGCTTGGAAAAGCTGGCTGCCTTAGTAACATCACTAAGAAAATGTTGATAAGTTTCTGCCAATAGCAGATACTCCTCTGGCAAGAAGATGCATCATTAGGACAGTTTTTGGAAACTTCCAGTTACCCTCCATATGGGGTCATCAAGTTGAGAGACCTCTAGACTCTCTTCTATGGCTGTCAACTACCCCAACATCATGTGGATCCCACCTTCCCTGCAAGAGATAGGGAAACTGAAAGGGGGCAAGCAAAATCCCAAAGAAAGAAAGAAGTGGGCCATGAGCCCTTGGTTCATGTGTTTTCTGGTGTCACATCAAAATACTTGAGGCTGGGCAGTTTTAAAAGACAAAGATGTATTTCTGAGAGTGAGGGAGGGCCACAACTGGTGAGGGACTTTGTGCTGCACTATCTTGTGGAGAAAGGCAGAGATAAGAAGTATACAGGAGAGAGAGAGAGGGAATAGGGAAAAATTACCTTTTCATGATAAAACACCATCAATGTCCTCATGAGGGCAGAGGGTTCATGGCCCTTTCAGCTCCTAAAGGTTCTACCTTTCACTTTTGTGTCCTTGGGGATTAGCTTTCAACACATGAATGTAAGAGATTTAGAGCAGAGTACTCACCCAGCTTATTACAGGTTCTAGATAAAATTGGAGGCTTACACTATTTATTCACTTTGTCCTCAATTCCTTTATATATTGAGCTCCCAGAGACAGACACAGGAGAAGATATAGATGGAAGAGGACAGAACTCTTCAACATTTCCTTTATATCCTGGTCCTGAACAAGCCATGTGAAAGACTGTATCCCTGAGATGACTGCCCAAAGGTCCCCTGGAGGAAGTGTCATTCCTCATACCCCCAGGACATTTCTTACATGATGGAGTTTATTGCCTTGCCAAAGGACTCACTATAGGGGAAAGATTACTGCAACAGAGGTGGAGAAACATGACTTCTGGTCTTGCCTGTGTAGCTAAATAGCTACAAGGCTTTGGATATGATGCTTCCAATCTGTGCATCTTCATTATTTCATGTGACACACCCAAGTGTTGGATTAGCCAATTGTAGTAACCTAGAAAGCATCATTACTTGGGAGCTTCAGATGCTCTAGATTTAGAGTTAAGTATGTTCCGTAAATCATCAGTTTAAGTTCTTTGGTCATCTCTAAGTTTCTCTGGAGAACCCAAGAGTCAATAATGAGCATATTAAATCCCAAATCTTTTATATATCTGAAACTTTTCCAGTCATGCTTTTGAATATTGGCAGATATACAACTTTTGACAAAGAACAAGAAATTTGTAATTAAATGTAGTATCAATCAGAATTAGATTTTGGTGTGTGCAACATAAATCCCAAAGTAATAGTGGTTTAAACACACAGTAGTTTACTGCATTGCATAAAGATAGTCAGGAATTTGGCAGTGTAGAGCTGGTGTGGCAACTTTAAACATTCATCAAGGACTCAAGACCCTTCCACCTGTATATTCTGATGCACAAAACTTCTATCTGCACAATCAACACCTGTGCAAGAAGACCCCTGAAACTTCAACCATTGTATATCCATTTGAGGGAGAAGGAAGAGGAAGAGCAAAGTCAGAAAGTAAAGTACTGATCTACTCAGGCAGCCTTCCTGGAATTTTCACAGCTCACTTCCATTTGCACATCCCTGGCCAGAAGCCAAGAATATGGCATAACTAGTGGTGAGGGTAAGATGGGAGATGGAGTCTTTCAACTGGGTGCAATGCTGCGCCAGATGAAATCTGAGTTCTGTTCTCAAGGAACATGAGGGGCAGGGATCCTGGCAAGAAAATGGGAGTCTTCCCTGCTGGAGAGTTTTATGTACTAGACATTGTCTGCACAATAATAACCGGACTAAGCAGGCTACTTTGAAGAGAAATAAATGTAGCTGTTTGAGTTTAGAACATAAATTATCAATATCTGCATCAGGATTCTTTTGATCTCAAGTACAGGTGCAACAACCTTAACCTGAAAATACAAAATGCTCCCAAATTAAAAAACTTGGGAATGTTGACAAGTAGAAAATTCACACCATGAAACTTAATTCCATGCTCAAATTATTTAAAATGTTGTATAAAATCGCCTTCATACTATATACATAGGTACATATATTTTGTATACATAGGAAATATATATAATACAAATCAATATATATTATAACATTATAATATTGTAATATTATGTGATCCTTTTATAGAATGAAATATTTTTCAGCTATTAAAATACTAAGATTGAGTCATTCATACTCAAATAGATATACCTTGAGGACATCCTCATAGGTGAAATATAGAGGTCACAGATGTGTGATATAATATAATAATGTAATATAATATATATTATAATAATATAATAGAATTATGTATATATTGTAATATATATACATACACACATATATACATATATACACACATGCACACACACACACACACACACATATATATATATATATATATATATATATATATAAAATACAAATCAATTTCATGGCTAGATTTGAATCCCCTCCCCAGGACATACTATATATATTAATAATATATAATGTATATTATATATGCAAATCTTTAAAAATCTTTAGAAATTGAAAATCCAAAAATACTCCTGGTCCTGAGCATTTCAGATAAGGTATATTCAACCTGAATTAGAAGCTGTATATCCAGTTGGCTTAAATGAGAGAATTTCTCAGATCATGGATTTTACTTCGAGATGTAGAGTTAGTGCAAAAAGCATATTATGCCTGGCCCATCCACCTATATGTTCTCTTGTGGTTGACATTGGCTTCATTTTCAAGCTGGAGGCAAATGGCTACACAGGTCTGAGGACCCAATTCTAGACCTGGTAATATCTACACAAAGAGAAAACGAACATTATTTCCAGTATATCTCTCAGGAGCTATGGAACTTTCTCAAAAATTTTTTGCGTCCTCATGACCAGCACTAGAATATACATCTATTTTATGTGCAAGTCACTGCCAAGGGCCATGGCTAACTGCAACATGTCTGGAGCTGGTATCAGTTTCTGAAGCTCATGGCTACCTGTGGGAGGGACTGAGAGCACAACAGAGCTGGGATTCTATGAGCAAGGGCTGAAAGAGAAAGGAAGCTGGCAGGCAGCCAATAGTGTACATCAAGGCCGAAAAGACGGTGTTACCACCATTTTGCTGCAAAGAGAATGAGGCTCAGAGAGGCAAAAAGATTTCCTCAAGGGTACACAATACTAATCCACAGAGATAGAGTCTGAAGCAGAGGTCAGTCCTAGGTTTGAGTGCTTAGCATTTACACCCTGCAGGCATAGGAAGGAAAGTTCACAGAAGTCATTTTCTATCAGTATTTCCCAAACTTCAGTCATTTGTCCACCTCCTTTGTCATTGTTTCTTATACTTTTTTACATTTGTACAGTGATTGACTCATTATTTTTATTAAAATAAAACATCATTTATATTTTCCTAAGATAAACTCACAACTTTTACATAAACAACTGCATTTTAAAGAGAAACCAAAACACTGACATAAATAGAAAACTAGTACTGCTTGCCAGAAATAGAATACAAGTGATAAAAATAAATCCAATGAAAATAAACTCATTTTATTCTTGAGGGATATCATTATCTGACATTCCTGTGGTGTGTTCTTAAGAATTACCAGAAGAAAAATACTAAAGACTTACCAGCAGCAAGTGGAGACTCCCTCCTTGATGAAATGAGAAAGGAATTAGGGAGGATGGAACAGAGCCATGATTTCTTATGATGCTATTCAGTGTCATTTAAGGCTCCTCTCTGCTCATCCGAAACCATCTCACATGCCATCCTTTGAGAAATACTGACTCAGATACATGTCTGATCAGATGGCTCCTGGCCCTTTCACATAGCTCCAGCCTCAGGAGCATACACCCATAACAAATAGCATGCATTCTTGGAGATCCATGGACTCACTGGAACTCTGCTGATCTAGGCTGGAATTGATTGATGAATCTTCTGTCTCATCTAGAAAAGGATCAGCAAACTTCTGCAAAAGTCAGAAAATACATGTTTTATGTAAGGACCACACAGTCTCTGTGAAAACTCAGGTTTGGCAGTGCACAGCAGGCACGGACAGGTGAGACAGATGAATAAGAGTGGCTGGTTTTTACATAAGACTCCAGGAACATTGAAATATGAATTTAATATAATTTTTACATATCATAGAATAATATCATTCAATAATCTAAAAAATGAAAAACATATTTTAGACTTTAGGACCATACAAAAATAGATGGTGAAATGTACTAGATTTGAGGATCATAGCTCACTGACCCCTGATCTAAAATGACAAGAGTCACTACCTTTATCAAGGCTGACTTCCTGCAAGTGAGACACCAGCAGTCTCACAGGCCCCCGAACAAAGAGGATCCCTCAGTCAGTTGATTGATTTTCTGGAGTTATCCTGAAATAATTAGGAATTTTAAAACAAGGTATCATGCATTTACTTTTCACAGTGGGTCCTTCAGGTAGTGTATTCACTCTTGGCCTCTGGTTATAAGATGTGTAGGGACAGGGCATTACCTTCTAGCAACAGGCTTGCTGGTGTGTGCCCTCCTCATGGTGGTGGTGGAGGTGGTACAGGACAAGTGGATGCACTTATGCCTCCCTGTCACTTCTGACCACATTCTGTAGGACAAAGCAAGTCATATAGTCACAGATAAAGTCAAGGGAAAGGAAATGTGTCCTATTCATTTAATGAGAAGGACTCCAAAATCATTTGACAAAGGGTTTGGATATAGAGACAAGTTGAGTATGGAGGGCACTCACCTTGAGTGTGCCAGTTGTTCTGCCTATTTTGAATCCTACAAACCACCAATCTTCCAGTACAAAACCTTCATTACCTGGTGATCTTGTCTATAAACTTGATCAGTTCCTGTTCTATCAGTCTAGGCCAGAGTAAAGACAAAGGATTTGTGTGTGTTCTGAGGATATATCAGGACACAAATAGATTTTTCTCCCTTCCTCTGGAAGTGGGTAGCAGCACAGCCCTGATTCCACTCGTGCAGACACAAGGGAATGGAGCTAGGTGGCATTTCAAATGCATGAGCTGGCATGCCAGTCTCCTCCCACCAGGCTCAGCCTGCTCCCTTTCTTGGAAGAGCCCCCTGGGAATCTCAGTACCTTGGATAGCACCTTCATGTTGGAAAAAAAAACCCAAAAACCACGAGAGAAGAAAAATGTCTGGCTCGCACCCTGCTTGGGAATTCTTTCTAGGTTTTAGACAAGTTTGGATAAATAGTGAGTCCACACACATATTGAGAATACCATTCCTCTGCTCATAGTTCTTTTTTTTTTTTTTTTTTTAAGGTTTTTTGAGACAAGGTCTCGCTGTGTGGTTCAGGCTGGCACTCAGCTCAGCCTCAATCTCACATCTCAGCAATCCTCCTGCCTCTGCCTCCCGAGTGCTGGGATGACAGGCGTGAGCCACCACGCCCGGCACTGTGGTATCTGGTACTGGCTGTGCTGGGCGTGAGTCTCCACGCCCAGTATTGTTATGTGGTTACCGGGGAATCGAAACCGGGTCCTTGCACTTGCAAGACAGGCGCCGGAACCACTGAGCTAACTCCCTGGCCCTCTGCTCATAGTTCTTTCCAGACCTTCACAACCCTTGCTAATGTCTCGTTATTGCCCTGTCGACCTACACAGCTTTATTTCCTGGCACAGCCTGCTCATTGTGACATCTCTCTCTTCCTGGACATCCTCAGCATCTTTCACATGTAGATATTTGCATTCACATTCACAGTCCTGGAGGTCACAAGTATGATAAGCCATCTCAACTAAAAGACAAAAGGAAATTGACTTATGTAATTAAATATTGAGTGATAGAAGAAACTTTAGGTGTGCAAAATACCCAAAGATTCTTGCTATTCTGTTGGCTTCATTCTCACATGGGTACTGCTTTATGGTGACCACTTGCCACACCAAAAAAAATATAAAACCTCTTTCCTAGATAGCCCAGTGAAGGTTCTCATTGGCTAAGAAGGACCATGTATCCATTGTTAAATCAGTGGTTGAGGGAGTAGAGTGCACTGATTGGCCAAACTTGGATCATAAATCCACTCTTGCACCTGGGAATATGGAGTTAGCACCACAAGGACCAAGAGTGGAGAGTCCCTAGAACAGTGGTGGCGAACCCATGGCACGCATGCTGCTGCAGTCTGTTTGTATGACTGAAAATCTCTAAAGGGTTTATCATCACTGTCCTAGAAAAAAGTCAGGGTTGGGGCTGGGGATTTAGCTCAGTGGTTCTGGCACCTGTCTTGCAAGTGCAAGGACTCGGGTTTGATCCTTGGTAACCACATACAATACTGGGCGTGGAGACTCATGCCCAGCAGCAAGCAACCAGTACCACATACCACAGTGCCGGGCGTGGTGGCTCACACCTGTAATCCTAGCACTCAGGAGGCTGAGGCAGGAAGATTGCTGTGATGTGAGTTTGAGGCTGAGCTCAGGGACAGTCTGAACTACAAAGTGAGACCCTGTCTCAAAAAAAAAAAAAAAAAAAGTCAGGGTGTGGTTACTAAATAAAGATGGGAAAGGATGCTAAGAAGCCATGACAACAGATGCTCCTCATTCCAGTTTTTCATCCTGAAATGTTTCCCTCTGATGCACATGCAGCCTCCTCCTCCATCTCCTGATTTCACCTGTAGCATGAATCCCTTCCCATCTCTCCCCCACCCCAGAGTCATCCACTCCTTTTTCTGTATGTTCTCTCCCATCACACTCTACTACCAAGTGTTTCCTTGAGTCGTCTACTTCTGGACGATGGTGATGAATTTGGCTCACCTTGTGTTATGACTTGTATATGGATGTCCTCCCAGATGTCCTTGTGCAAATGAGGTGGGGCTTTTTCAGAGGTGTCTGGATCTAGAGTATGTGATGCTGGGATTGATCCATGGTGCAGTGCTAGGCTCAAGGGCACTAGGATTAAGGTGTGAGTGCTACCTCCTCTAAGTAGTCTGGATAAGATATAAGGGATAGAAAGCTGTGAGTGGCTCTTTCTCTGTTGATTTTACTACCTTCCAGTGACTGTGAACTATTTTCCTCTGTGATGCTCTTCTACCATGTGCCTCTGCCCTGGAGCCAGCTAACTATGGATTGAAACTTCTACAAACTGTGAGCTAAATAAACCTCTCTCCTTAACTTGTGGATGTTGAGTATTTTGTCCAAGCAATAAGAAAAGTAACTAAGACACCTCCCCAGGCTGACAGCCTGTCTGTCCAGTGCCTTCCTTGAGGTCTATGTGCCCCTGGATCAGCTGCTCTGTCTCAGGGTGGCATCTTGGTAATGGGTATGAACCCCCTGCCTTCTCATCTGCACAAGCAACAAGGTCACACTGTGCCTTTGTGAGCTTTCCTGAAAACCTGAGGGCATGGAGGATCCACAGGGTTGATTACAGAGCCTTCTTCTCCTGTGCTGTTCCTCTGTGCCTCCCACTTCATCTAGCTGTGAGGGAGGGGAGTTTGGCTCTGTCCTTGCCTATCTTCTGGGGCACAGACCTTCTAAGCCTGTCTCCTATCCATCACCTTCCCCTCCTTTCCACTCTTGTCTCCCCGTAATTTTGGCGAGTAATTTAGACAGCAGCAGTTCTAATGATTGTTTGGGTCTCTATCTCCACTAAGTAAGATCTAAGCTCCTTGAGGGCAGGTATGTGAGTACATTATCCTCAGCTTTCCACTCCCTAAGCCAAGGAAGGGCACTGAGTAGGTGCTCAGTGAATGCAAAATTGAAAAGCCAGTTTCAACAAAAGGCTGCATTACAGAAAAAAAAAAAATCAGTGAGAATTTCTTTGGCTCTGCTGGAAGCACAGAGTGCGTGGGTGAGTGATGATTTCAGCAGAAATGCCACAGGACACACGGTTTCTCAATTATTTATGGGGCTAAGGAGACTGTTCTCAGCACTGCAGTGTATTTTATGGATGTCAGGCAGTGTGTGAGGGACTCTGTGCTTTGGAGTTCCCACGACCCCACTTTGCCAATACCAGGGTGGGGGTTAGCTTCTCCGTGCAGCAATAATGCACTCTGTTGGAGCTTTGTTCTGCTTCTGCCTAGTGAATGTTTCTAGCTGGCAAGGGTGACAATTTCTGTTTCTTGGCTGGTAAGGGTGTCAAGATGAGGTAGCATGGCCTCTGTCTTGGTTCAGTCCTTCAACACTCTGTGTCACTCTGCACCTCCCCTTCTCAGAGTTACCATTTTTTCATGGGACAGAAGGGGAGGAACAGGCAGGAAGGCAGGAGGAGCACGTGTAAGCTCACAGCCAAACCTTGGGTGCTCACAGGGTGATGTCCCTGGCTCTGCTGGGTCCAGGCTCACCTCGTGGGCTTCGAGCTCTTTGTGTTTTACATCAGGTGCAGACTTGTCAAGTGGTATTTAGAGATTCAGGAAAGGCTTTCTTTTCACTTGAACTTGAGGTTATATGATTATCTGCAGGGGATTCATTCTTGTTTTTGTGAGGAAGAGTTGGGTTTCAGGCAAGGCTGTTCATGATCTAATCCAGGACACAGGACAAGAGCTGTGCATGTGCCAGGACCAGAGGGCATACTGGTCTTGGGGATGGTGGGCACTCTCACTCCAGGGGCAGAGGGCTTTCTGGCCATAGACACAGAGAATATGCTGGTCTTGGGTACAGTGGCACACTGGTCCTAGAGACAGAAATGGCATGCTGGCCCCACGGACAGAGGATTTTTGGCGTTGGGGCCTGAGTTTGTAGTGCCCTGTACATACACAGTTTCTATAGTTCATTAGCCTTGAACTTGTTGTGCTTGGATACCCCAGAAGAGATTATAAATGGAAGCAGCCTTGGGGTTCCCATTGTCTCTGGCCCCAATTTTTAGCCTAAATTTTCACTTTGTTCACATAGTGACCACAGATACTGTGATCACAGAGCCATCCTAGTGTGTGGCACCCAAAGGCATTAACAAATAATTGTTGATGGAATTACCTGATGAGACATGGGGTGTGTTTGGTAGAAATTTTGTGTGTGCTTGGCCAGGTGTCTAGTCCTTTTGAAAAGCAGTCTTTTATTGGGTGACTGGGTCTCATATTACACAGTGTATAGGGTATTGGAGGACTGAGCACAACCATAGCTGGGGAGCACCCAGCACATAGTCATGCTCTTCTCCTGCTGCTTGGCTACCATCTTCACCTTTTCAAAAGCTGTCATTTTCTTCTTTATCTTTTTATCTGTACAGTTCTGTAGGTTATTTTCAAGTTTTAAAAAAAATTACTGTAATAAGAACACAACATGAAATCTACTATCTTAACAAAGGTGTAAATGTCTAGTACAGCATGGTTGTAGGAGCTATGTTGTACAGCTAGGTGATCTAATTCACTGGTGGGACTTTTTAAATGACACAGGATTGAAGCTAGGGTCTCACATGTGCTAGACAAATACTCCATCACTGAGCTACACCCAACCCCAATTCCTCTCGCATAATTGAAATTTTATACCTGTTGATCAGCAACTTTCTCCTCCCCTTATCCTTGGCCCTTAGCAACCACCATTCTAGTCCTTGTTTCTATGAGTTTGACTATTCTTCCCTAAATGAATAATTTTCTCCTTAAGTACTGCCTTCTAGATAAGTAAAATTGCTCTTGTTTAATTTGATTGTTTTCCTGTTTGTTTAATTACTACTATTAAAATGTTAATTCTTTCTTTTTCTTTTTTTTTTTTTTTCTTCCTCTCCTGGCACATGCGATACTCTGGCTCCATTTTGGATGTACTGTATTTGTCAGTTTTCTGCTGTTGTATCTGTAATTGAGTTCAAAACACTGGCTTAAGGAAGAGGGAAATTTATTGACTTCTCTTGCTGAATATCCTAAGGTTGCTTTAGCCAAGGATGAGACTGCATCCAGAAAATAGAAGGTGGCGTGAGGATTGACGTGTTTCCTGGCCCTGCTGTTCTGCACTGTCCTCACTCATGGGCACAGCAGATTGTGCTTCCCTCCCTTCTGTCAATGGCTTCACTGAAGGAGACATTAAGAACCCTGGGCGTGGCCAGCACATTCTGATTGGCTCTGTGGGGCCTCATGCCGAGAGCTGAGAGGGACCCATTCTCACCCAAGCATCAAGAACCAGATCCCAGAATGAAGTCAGCATGAAGCTTTGCCATCCACACAGAGGAAACAGAAGGATGGATTATTATTTTTATTTTAAAGAGGAAGAGCACTGTCTTAAGGAGAATTTGAAAAGGGCTTAGCATCCAGTAGGAGCTCGGAAATGATTCCTCCTTCCTCCCATCCATAAGTAGCAAATCCAGAAAAGCTGAAGAAACCCTAAGCTGGACAGTTTGGGTTGGATACAAAGGCTAAGGCTGATCCTAATGCAAAAACACATCTTCAGGGCTCAGTGTCCTGTCTTGGGATAATTATAGATCCCTCTGGCAGGGAATGCTCTGACCTGGCCTCCCATCCCCTGGCAGCCTCATGGCAAGTATCTGGTAGAATAAGAGTGCATAGATAACCTGACCACATTCCATGTGAACTCCTCCTCCTGCCAGTTCAGTCTAGGCTGAACCCTAGCAGCCCTACATGAGCAGATCTGAGTGTGGAGGGTGTTCCTGACTCCCTCTTCTCGCTTGGCTAAGATTATGTGCTTACCTACGGGTGAGAGTGAGGTTCTGAAACCTTGTTTTCTGCCTTCAGAACTGGGTGACTATGTTGAGAATTTTTCAGAGACCAGCTGGAAGGTTTAGGGTAAGAGAGAGGGGCCCGTGGAGATGCAAGTGGACACAACCCACAACAATGCAAGAACAAGTGGGGGTAGCAGGCTGGGGAACTTGAGATACTGTACTATTCCACAGCAAGTAAATGTTGAGGCTGAAGAGTGGGTTGGGAGGTCTACCCAGCCAGGCTTTCCTGGAGGGCTGGAGGAAAGATTAAGTTTAGTAGATAGACCAGGACACAATGTCCAATAAGAGAATGATTTATCAGACAGGTAATGAGTGTTCTATCTCTGGAGGCTTTCAAATAGGTACTTGTAACCGTTGAGCAATGACACAGGAGGAGCCAGGCACCAAGACCCTCAAGGATACTCCTTGACTTTCTGTCTTGGGAGATGTCTTATGAACCAAGGAGTGACCTTGGGCTGGTAGGGAGGATGCAGGGCAAGAGGCTCCAGGCTGACTTTTGGGGCCTTGTCAAGAACAGAGCACAACAACCTCTGGAAATGGGCCAGTAATACCTTTCTTGCTCTGATCTCAGATGGCAGCTGTTAGCTCCCCTGCAGCTTAGCATCTGGTTCTAACACATTAATGGAAGGTCATGTTCCTGGGACTGAAAGTTACTAGAACAGAGATGAGCAGCTCATCATGTAGGAGGTGAAAGGACAGGACAGTTGGGGGGGCTGTGGGAAGGCACCCCATGACCCTGGGGCTTTAAGGCAGGGTCATGTGAAGATGGGAGCACGAAGGGACAGAAGCAGAAGTGGCTCCACAGCAAGGTGGCATGGAGCAGTCTTGATCGCAGGCACTATGGTTTGGGAATAGTTTGAGTGTGTCTTCCAGAGACCTGTGTGCTGCAAGCTTGGTCTCCATTGTTGTGGTATGGAGATGATAGAACCTTTAAGAGATGAGGCTTAATTGAAGGTAAGCAGGTTATTGGAGAAGCTATCCTCAGCAAGAATTAATGTAGTTCTTAGGGAAATCCAGTTACCACATTTCCATGAAAATAAGCTCTAACTGGAAAATAATCAGTCTTCAAAACTAGAGATCAAAAATGCCTGCCCCAATCAGCCTGTATTTGCCTTACCCACTATTACAGAGTAGCCACTGAGCAAGAGGATAATGAGGTATGATTTATGTGACATTGGCCACCACCATTGTAATGAGCAGCTAGGACTTATTTTCCCGGTAAATCTTATTTCAGGGGAAATATGGTAATTCTCAAGAGAGCAACTTGTAAAATCCATGAACCTGGCCCTTGAATCTTCTTGTCTTGCTGTGTGATCTCTCCTTTTCACACCTGCTCCCACCGTAATACCATATACTATGTGGTAATGTAGCCAGAAGCCCTCATCAGAGGGAAACAAACGCTGGCACCAACTTCTTGAACTTTCAGAACTGTTAGCTAAATAAACCTCTTTTCCCCATGAAGAACTTAGCCTTGGATATTTTGTTATAGCAACAAAATGAATCAATACAGATCAGGAAGACTGGACAGGAGATAAAAGCCATGAATTCATCAATATCTACTTGGTTGCCACTGCTAGGTTAAGCTGGGTTTCCATTTTCTTTTGGTTCTCATAACTGAGAAGCCCAGAGTTGGTTGTAGGCATAGCTTGTTGCAAGCTCTCATCATGATCTCTTTCCACTGCTAGAGCCTGCCATCACCTGTATCATCCCTCAAAGATGGCCCACCATAGCAAAGTTTTCTCTGAAAGCTCTGAAAGGTCTGGTTTGGGCATCAGGGATAGAATGACTCTGGTTGTCTTTGATCAGGTCATGGGCCAACCAGGGTTAAGAATGTAGATAAATGTCTCCATAAGGAAAATTGGGGTACATTTATCAGAACAGGGAAAATGGATTTAGGTCAGGCAAAATAGATGTCCATGGCAGGAGTCTGGTCCTGTGATGAGCTTCTTGCTGCTGGCTGTCACTGCTTTTCCTTCCACTTCTGAGAAGTGGGGAGCCATCATGAGGCATAGACCATCTACACAGATGCTCCTGTTCTTGTCTGAGTGCCGCTTGGTGGCTGTGTCACAAATGACCAGCTGCTTTAGGCCAAATACTGACCCCTGAAGATGCTCACATATTAATTCCAGGAATGTGTGGCTGTGCTGCCTCCCATGGCAAAGGGGACTCTGCAGATGTGACTAAGGATCTCAATATGGGGAAACGATTGTGGACTGTCCGTGAGCTCAGTGTAATCATGGGTCCTTGTAAATAAGACATACGCCATGTAATGACATTTCAGTCATTGACAGACCAGCAGATGACAACGGAGGTGAAACATTCCATTTCTAGAGACACTGTAGCTGTCCTAATATAGTAGTGCAAATCTTACATGTCTGTAGTAATGCGAGAATAAACAAGCCTACTGTACTGTCAGTCCTATAAAAACATAGCACATACCATTATATACAGTACCTGATGTTCACTGATAATAAAAACTACTGGATTACTGGTTTAAATATTTACTATAGTATCCGTTTCATCCCACTTTAGAGTATATTCTGTTTATAAAAAACAAAAAAAATATCATGAAACAGTTTGCCTGCCCAGCCACTCTATAAATCACTTGTCCATGCAGTGCTCAGCATGTGTTCCCATCACTAAATGATGTCTGACTATAAATAGGGGTCTGGAGTTGGGAGTGTGGGATGGTGGCAGGAGTGAAGGTCAGAGCGTGCAGTCCTGAATGAGGAGCAGAAGCCAAGGATGTGGGAGACTAGGAGGCTGAAAAGGGCAGGAGAAGCAGGGAATCCAGAAAGAACACAGCCCAGCCCACCCTTGATTTTAACCCACTGACCCTTGTTTTAGATTTCTAACATCCAGAACTGTCAGGTAATAAATTTGTGTTATTCTAAGTCATTAAGTTTGCAGTTGTTTGTTACAGCAGCAAGAGGAAGCAATAGGACTTGCCCTCGGTTTCCTCCTCCATCAGGACAACACTTGATCAGTTCTCATCTTTGCACATGTTGCATCAGTTCAAATCACTCTGGGATATAAAATTTCCTTAGACCTCTATTAGATTAGAGTGTCATTGAACAGAGCCAAAATGAGAACACATGCTCATAACACAGGGATTCATCTCTTATGACTGGTTCCCTACAGTATGTCTGCACATATTAGATGATAAGGAAACATTTTCTAGATGAGTGGATGACATTATATGTATACTAAGCATGTGGGATGAGTCAGAGAGAAACCTACTCCAAAGACTGATAATGTGCCATTGCCTTGGCTGCTGGTTATTCTTAAATTTTGTTTCTTGTTCCCTGAAGTCAGCTGTGGCCTGGGATGATTCCTGACTTGTGGCCAGTGGAATGTGGGCAGAAGTGATGAGCTTTCTTTTGGAGCAGAGGCTTCTGAAGGAGCAATGAGTCCCTTCTTATTTTCTTTCTTTCTTCAATTTGACAGAGATAGAAACGTGGTCCTTGTCTTGAAGGGCAAGTGGCTACAAGTGGCAGAAATACAACCTGGATCACCATGAAGAGAGCCTTCCCACTGAAATGATCACAGGACTCGTTATATAAAGAAAACCAGCTTTGGGTGAGTTGAACCCTCCTTCAGTGTGCACCTATTTGTCTCAGTAGCTTGTATTCCTGTAGTTAATGAAGATTTTGGTAACTTGAGATGAGGATGTTAACATAGCAAATCTAAACTATGTAGGATAGATTCAGGGACTGGACAAAAGAAGGAGATGACATAGGTAGGTATGTGGGGAGTTGAGAGTTCTGTTATGCAGGCAAGAGCTATCCAGTCTGCAAACAGAAATTAAAAGACATCCTCAAAAGTGTGGGGCCATTTTTCAGTTGGTTGGGTTTTTTAGATTGGACTATTACATGGGCAAATAAGAAATTGACTCCTGATATTCATGTATCTGAGAGTCTAATTTTATGGTAGCCAATGTCACTCTAACTAACCCACATGGCTTTGGTGGGTACCACCTTTGAGTATAAATAGGATTCCTGACATGCACCTTTGCTGAGCCACTTTTTGCCTGCATTGCTCAATGGAGCAATGAATTTCCTAGAAGAAGGCTAAAGTCAGATGGCAGAAGATCCCCATAAGCTGTAACTTTCATGACTTGGACTGGAGTCACACAGCTAATGAGTGGGTGGAATGAACTCCAGCCAATCTTCCTTGACACCAGAAAATTATTGTTTAATGATTGTCTTAGTCATTTTTCTTGTTGCTGAGACACAGTACCCAACATACCAAGTTAAAGGAGGAAAGGTTTATTTTGGCTCACAGTTTATAGAGGTTTCAGTTCATACTTTGCAGGCTCCAATGCAGAGTGGCACAGCAGAGGGACATCACCTAGTAGAAACAGTTCATGGTGGGAAGAAGGCAGCAAATAGCAAAGCAGCAAAGCAACAGTGAAGTAGCAAGTGATAGTAGCAGCTTTCTGTCTGTCCGTTATATTCTATCCATGCTACCCGCCCCTAGGAAAGGTAGTACTTACATCCACCGTGGGCTCTCCAATTATTTACTTCTAGAAATATACTAAACCAATTAGTGGTCTTGTTTAGTAATCACACACACTTAATCCCAGCATCACACACTCTAGTTCCAGCCAGCTCTGTAGAGCTACATCTATGGCTGCATAGGGCTTTGGGGGGACATCTAAACACAAACCATAACAGAAACTGAGATGTACATGGCCCTGTTTTTCACCAGAGCCTGATGAGGAAGTGAGAATGTGTGAGCATGTGTGAAAGTCTGCATGCACATGTGGGAGTGAGTGATTTTGTATGGTGGCAGTGGTGATGAAAACTGAATTTTTACATCTCTGGGACTCCTATTGGACAAACAGATTGCAGACAGCAGATAAGCTCACCCAGAAAAATCTTTATTAATGATACAACTGAAGCCTAGAAAATCAAGGGCCTGCTGCAGTATATACAGCAAGTGGTTAGCAAGCTGTAACAAATGGCCAATGCCTGGTCTTTCTGCACAGGGGTCATTGCTCTCTTGCTCTGTCTGGTCCTCCCTCAGCCTTACTTCTTCAGCTGGCTCTTGTACCCTCAAGAAAGAATCTTACCTTCTTTTCTCACACCCCCACCTTTCTGTGCTCTGTGCTGCAGAGCTAGTCCTAGGGACCAGAGGGAGAGCATTAGGGTAGAGTTCAAGCTTGGAATTGACTATAAGTGCAATGTTATGAGCCTTGGCTGGCCTTAGACTCTTCAGCCTCTCATCCCCCTTTCCTGAGTCGGGACTTCTTGCCATTGCTCTATTGCATATGACAGTCCTGGAGCTATCCCTCATGATGCCTGTGTTCTTCAGGCCGCAGTGACTTCAGGGATTTTGTGCCCCAGAGAGTGACCCCTAAAGGTCATTTATCATAGCGGTGGCAACTTGGCTTGATAACAGAGTCCTTTCTCTATCTGGGTCTCTCTGAGTTGTGTTAAAATTTGGTGAACTCAATCTTCCAGCTTTCCCCTCATTTTTCTGGCCCTCCTGACATCTCTCCAATAGATTAAGTTCACTCCAGTCAGTGTTCAGGGCATGCAGCCAAAGCTTTTTGTGATGCAGCCAGAAACCCAACCAGAGAGTGGGAAAGAAAATATTTCCCAGAGCCTCCCTCAAAGTGATACAAAGCACATTTACCGAGCACCAGTGTGCAAGCTCCTGCAGTAGACACTGGAACTCCAGGGAGACAGCAGTCTCCTTTCAAGCCTGGAGGAGCTCATGGCTTATGGGAAGAGACAAGACAGTGGAGAGACAGAGACCCATTGCCCCTGTTGGAGCCAGAGCTTTGCTGCACTTGTGGTTTTCTATGCAAAAAATCCCCTCCCAACTGCTAATTCAACTGGCACCCAGAAGGCTATGCTCCTGTTTCCTGCCATTTCCCTCACAGATAAAATCAATAAGCTGCTCAGGATGTCTGTTTTTGATTGTCTTCTTTCAGGATATCTTTAATAGAGACTAAAACAGCTTTTTATATCTTGTTTTTGGGTTGGCCTTTTTAACATTACCTCCTAAAGCTAAAGTTAGGTTAATGTGGCTTCATTTGGAAATCAGACAGTAGGCTGAGACAATTGATCAATGAGAAATTAACCAGTAACCTGTGTCTGGCAGGTTACCATTTCCAGAGGTCCCTCAAGGGCATCATAACAACTTGCAGGTCGGGGTTTTCTGACTCAGAGAGGGGAAATAATTTCTCTAAGTTTTCAGAGGCAGGATGGAAATGGTAGAAAGATTTGATCTTGGATTGACCTTGCTCCCTAATCTTTTTTTTTTTTTCTGTTTAAACAAATAATATAAGCATCAGGAGGATGGAGCTGGGCCAAAATTTCTGCAGTTTAGGACAGAGTACTTATAGGTGCTGTATGGGTGGTCATTTATGGTCCTACACTGCCCCCTGCTGGACTCTTCAAATCTGGACTCGTGGGGTGTTGGATAGGTAAACTGGGAGTTTGAGGTTGGTACCTACCTATCTGTAGGTGAGGTGGGTTGAAGACCTTCCTGCTAGAATAACTTCTGATTTTGGACAGCTAATTTTTCAGCCTGCTGGAGCATATAATAGATGTTCATGTGTTTGCTTGTGGGAAAGCATTCATTCATTTATTCATTTACTATACGCCCAGAAAGAATGGCACTCGAGGTTGAAAGGTTGATGACTTGGCATGGCCTTGCCCCCAACCTCATGGTAGAGTCAGAATCACAGCAGATGCTCACAATGCAGAGAAATTAACCTACCTGTAGCCAAGGGCAGGGAGTCATGGGAGCCTGACCCAGGCAGAACTGAGTGGTGCTACAGTTTGGATAAGGAATGTATGCCCAGGGCTCCGGTATTAAAGACTTAGTCCCCAGCCAGTGACATCATTGGAACCTTTAAGAGGCGGGGTCTAGTGGAACATTTTAGGTCATTGTATGTTCTTGAGGAGGATTGTGAAGCCTGGTCTATTCTTGTCTTGCTGTTCCCAGCCATGAGGTGTGCAGCTTTGCTCCACCATGGTTCCTAATATGTGGTGCTGTCTTGCTACAGGCCCAAGAGCAACAGGGAAATCAAGCATGGACTGGAACTTCCAAAGCTGTGAGACAGAGTGAAGGTTTTCTCCTTATAAGTTGCTGTAGCTCAGGTATTTGTTACAGAAATGGACAGCTGCCTAACACAAGTAGGGCATGGAGGGTGCAGGCTCAGAGGAGGTAAGAGGTGGAATGAGTCTTGGAGGAGCATGGAGAGAGGTGAGGACAGAAGGGAGAAGCAATATGCTATAGGACTAATGTCCCCACAGCTCAGGGAGCCTCACTATTCAGGCTTTTGGACTTTGGGTTGCTTTCACCATATATTCTATCTCTTTAAGGGTTACATTTCAGATTGTGTAAGCTTTGGGGGCTCCACCAAACCTAGCTCTGCCCCTGATTAGAGGAGGAGAAAGGGCAGGGTCTGTAGAGCAGGCAGAACCACCAGGAAGGGCAGTGTGGCTGCAGCCCTGGAGACCCTGAGGGAAGTAGTGGGGACTGAAAGAGCACTACAGATGAATTAACTGATAGCCAACCTGTGCTTCTTTGTGTAGAGCAAGGAGCTTTCTTTGTGAGACTCCTCTGTGGGACAGCCCCCTGTCCCACAGCCTTCCTTTCATGGTTCTGTGTTTTAGAGCACTCAGACCTGGCCATCTAGCTGATGAGCAATGAATCCATGAAACCAGAGTGTTCCCACCCCCAGCCCACCCTATTTGGGTCCCATTGTGGGGAACTTGTCCTTGCTCTTCCTTGGCTAAACAGTCCTAAAGCCAAATTCCAGGCTTTCACTGTCCTTTCCCAGGCCCAGCACCCTAAAGGTGAAGTGCGATGAGGTGGACAGGCCAAGGAGGGCTATTTTGGGTGGTTGTAGTTTCCTGGGAGGTAGTAGACAGCTGGAGCTGTTGCCGGGCAGAGGAGAGCAGCTGCCTGTCAGGGCTTCCTCATTTGATCCTCATTCTTTCCAGTTATTCACGAGCACCTGCCTTGTGCTTTCCACAGCTAGGCTCACCCCTAGCCAGGCCAGGCTGGTATTTTGGGCCAGATGGTCCCACAGGCAGCAAGTTCTGGGACTGGGCCAGTCCTGCAGGTCAGCTGTGGGATTTAGAAGCTAGGGAGACAGTCTCAGGGCCACAAGGAGGAGAGGAAGAGAGAGTGCCAAGACTTGCATGCTGCGACTGAGGAGCCCACTGCTTATAATTCTTGGTCCTTGATAGTACAGAGGTAAACCAGGTGGTTTTAGTGTCTAGGGCTGGGGCAGAATCCCAAAGGGAGAGGCTTCCTTTAGGGCAGGGCAGCCTTATGGGATGGGAAAGGCATCTGGCTCATCTACAGCAATCTGGTCTCTGGGCCCAAGGCCAAACCTCCTGTTCCCTTAAGAATAGGACTCTCACCCTGTGTGCAACCCCCCCAGTAGGCAGCAGGAGACTCAGAAGGCAGGGAGGGAGGAAACGCTTCTCTGGCCCAGCCTGGTAATTAGACCCTTCAATTGCAATTACTTTTGCAATTAGCTCAGCTGGTAATTGGAACTGGAGGTGGTAATTTCTGTCCTTCACGGAAGCTCCCTCTGAATTGGGTTTTACTTATCTGTCCAGGATGCCAAGAATGCTTGAGCACTGGGCTTTTGGGTGACAGCTCTTCAAGCACAATCCTGGACTTGGGTTGGAAGTGCCTGGGTTCTGCTGGTAAGGTGGAGTGTTTGGGGAACAGTGAGGAGGAGCACAATGGGCTTCACAGGAAAGGGAGTATATGCTTGTATGTGTGGGGTTCCACATTCCATATGCCTAAATACTGAAAGTCATGAATGAAGCCCATGGGTCAGACAGCCTGTAACATGGTCCCCAGTACTCCCCATGTCCTGGTATGATCCTCTTCTCCTAAATACAGGCTAGCCAATAGAATTTTACAAAGATTTATGGTGTGTGCATCTCAAGATTGTGTGTTAGAAACTTATCTCCTAGACCCACATGGTAATGACATTTGGTGGTTAGGCCCTTGGGAAGTCATTAAGGTTAGATGAGGTCATGAGAGTGGAGCCCTAATGATGGCCTCAGTGATTTATAAGAGGAGAAGAGAGCTGATGGGCACACTTGCTGGTTCTTGCCATGAGATGCTCTCCAACATGTTATGATGCAGCAAGAAGGCCCATCTGATGCTGTAGAGACACTTCCCAGCCTCCAGAGCCAGGAGCCACATAAACAACTATATTCTTTTATTAATTACCTTGCCTATGGTGTTCAGTTCCAGTAGCAAAAAACTGACTGACTGAGACAAAAGTGGACTCTCTCTCTCTCTCTCTCTCTGTGTGTGTGTGTGTGTGTGTGTGTGTATTGCCCAGTAGAGATTTCCCTGCACCAAACACGTGGTTCTACAGGTTGCACAGCAGAGATTGCTGGTGGATGTCTTCTAATTCCCTTCTGATGCTGTCTCCTTGAGGCAGAATCAGATCCCATAAGTTAAGAACTTTAGGTGCTGGTTGTGAGCACAGATATGGCCTGTGCTTCTGACTGACTGGCTGTGGATCCGGTTTTCATAACCTCTTCTCCAGGATTAGCTAATCTGCTAAGAGAGCTTTCAGAATTCATGAAAGCACTTGTTTGTTGCTTTATTATAAAGGATATTATACAGGATACCAATGAACACCAGCAACAAGAGATGGCTAGGGCATAGCCTGTGGGAAGGGGAGTACAGCTTCCAGGTCTGCCCCTCTCCAGGGGCCTCCACATGCTGAGCTATCAGCCAGTTTTCTGAATCACGTGTTTTTGGCTTTTTATAGAGATTTTACTGTGTAGAAAGGATTAATTACACTGTTTGTCATTGGCTGTCAGTTCCTCTCCCTTCTTCAGGGGCTTGGGATGGGTTGAAAGTCTCAACCCTCTAATCATGCCTTGGTCTGTCTGGTGACCAGTCCCAGAGTGGAAGCTGTCTAGAAGGCCCTAGCTGCCAGTCATCTTATTAGCATACAAAACTCCATTGTGGATCCTGGATTCTGAGATTCCAAGGTTTGTAGGAGCTAAAGATGAGGCCAAATATATATTTCACAGTATCACAGAATGTCACTTCCATAAGCAGGTTACAAAGATTGTAACTTCTGCCTTCCTGGCAGACTGTCCTTCTTGCCTCTTGGCCTGCTGTTTTGATGAAGCAAGCTGCTATGTAGTGGAAGTGCCCTGGTGAAGAGCTCTGGATGGGCTCTGGCTAAGAGGCATTGAGGAAACCAGGCCCTCAGTCCAGAAGGTTTTGAGAGCCAGGATGTTGCCAAGAAGAATAGTGAGCTTGGCAGCCAGCCTTGCCCTTGCTGAGCCTTCAGATGAAGCTATAGACCCTCAGCTGAGACTTAGCCTCCTAAGAGATATGACACAGAAAACCTAGCTAAACAGTTCTGGGATTCCTGACCCCAGAAATTATGAGATAGTAAATGTGTATTGTTGAAAACTGTTAAGTTTTGGAGGATAATTTGTTACTCAATGGTAGGTAACTAATAGACAAATGAAATATTAAATATATTTGTGGAGGACTGGAAGTGGATGCCAGGTGGGCACATCCTCTGTCTTGGTTACATTTTGTTGAGAAAATACATATCTGACACCCAGAGTTAAAGGAAGAAAGGTGTATTTTAGCTTACAGTTGGTAAGGGTTCAGTCCATAGTTGGCTGGCTGCAAGGCAGGCTGACATGGTACAAACGCACAACTGAGGAGAAATGGTTCATGGGAGGGCATGCAGGAGGGCAAGCAGCAGCAGCAAGCCTCCGTTTCCTTCTATCTACGGTGCAAGCCTTTTGGGTGGTACCACTTACACCCAGGGTGGGCCTTCCCATTATCCACATGCAGAACTATGCTAAACCAATCAGTGGACTAATTTACTTGTCACATCTTTAATCTCAGGGACACATATGGTAGATCCAGCCATTTCACAAAAGACCCAAAGTGCATGGGGCTTTGAGGGACATCTAGATACAAACTATAGCATCCCTAAGCACCATGGACTCCTGACCTTGCAAAGGGTAGCTGGAGAGCCAGGACAGAATCTGCCAGAAATAGGGTCCTTCTTCCTGGGCCTGAGGGTGTTCTAGGAGAGCCCGTTGTTCTGAGCATTTCAGGCAGGAGCGAAGTACCTCCAGAGATGGTCCAGGACAAAAATAAGACAGGAGCAGGACTCCTGATACTCCCCGTCTTTACATTCACTGAGGCCCCTCTGTGTGTGCACTTGCTCGGTTCTAACAACTGAGGATTTGAAGAACAGCTCCTCATTTCCCAGTTAGTGTGGAAAACATATCTCAGAATCTCAGAGGAAAGCCAGCCTTCTGCTCAACTCTGTTCATTCCATTATAATTCAATGGGCACTTACTACAGGCAGGAGCTGGGTATTAAGCAAGGAGACTTTTTTTTAAGGTTTTTTCAGACAGGCTCTCGCTTTGTGGTTCAGGCTGGCCCTGAGCTCAGCCTCAAACTCACATCACAGCAGTCCTCTGCCTCCCAAGTGCTGGGATGACAGGCGTGAGCCACCACGCCCGGCACTGTGGTATCTGGTACTGGTTGCTGCTGGGGTGAGCCTCCACGCCCAGTATTGTTATGTGGTTAACGAGGATCGAACCCGGGTCCTTGCGCTTGTAAGACAGGCGCCGGAACCACTGAGCTATATCCCCGGCCCCAAGGAGACTTTGTTTTTTAAGCTCAGGAATTATTAGAAAGTTCACAGATTGGTGGCAGAACTGGCTTAACCAGGACCTAAACTGTCCTCGGAAGCCTATATTTGGCCACAGCCTGAGCCCACTGCTTTCTGCGTGAAGGAGCTTATTTCTAAATCTATGTTCCTGTGCTTCAGATCAGATCAGGAGATTCTCACTCACATGCCTACAGCCCAGGGGCAAAGGAGGCTGTTAGTGCCGCTCTCTGCATTCTGCTCTGGGCAGAAGGGCCTCACAATAGAGGGAAGGATTGAAATGGAACAAGGGATACCCCTGATTGACAGCTGTTGCCAGAACAATAAATACATGTAACAATAAGGTTAGCAGCAATAAATCAAGCAGTTTTAATGGAGCAATGTACAAAAATGAAACACTTTTTTCCTAATAACATGTCATTTTTGTTTTCTGAGAGCACTGGTTTATAGGAAAATGGATCTAATCATAATAAGTGGAATATTTCCAATTGCTTTTATTTTAGAGGACACATTGTATTTAAATTTGGGGCAAACATTTCTACACTTCAGGAATAATCACCATGTTGCTATTTGCAGTCTCCGTCTCAGCACTCCCTGCTTTTCTCCTCACTCACTGGCTTGTCACCTTTCTCTTTAGGTTTTTTTATTTTCAGTCAATCCATACACACAAGACTGCAAAATCAAATCCAATCAATGTTTATATTTAAACATGCTCTGCAGGCAGTAATATTATGCCAGCTGGTAAAGTATAATTGAATTCAATAATAAAAGTCATTTCAGGTGGGATCTGGAAAGATTTTCCAAATTATTGTGTCTCCATGGAAAGGACCTTCATCAAATATCAAACCACAGGATATACTTTCTGATCCAAAATACTATGTTTGGTAACATACGAAATAGTTATTTACTTTTAAATTATACAACTTTTAACACAAATATTTGCTAGCCCATATTTATCAAAAAGGCACTGCATGGTTTGTATGCATTATCTCATTTAATTCTTACTTTATCCTTGTACTAATAGTCACTCCCATTTACAGATGGGGAAATGGAAGTACACATAAGTAACAGGTCCCTACGGTCCTGTTAGAATTTGGTTAGGAGCCAGAATTAGAATGTCCTCACATGGTTTTGAGGGCCAGGGAGGAATGTGAGTTAGCAAAGGCCCTGAGATCTAAAGTTTGCACATCTGCTCTCTTCCTGTCTTGATCAAAGTGGATTTTAGCTGTGTAAACATATGCACTGGGGCTGACCACAATTTCTAAATTTCTGAGCATTGAGGACAGGAGTCGTAATTCCTACTCCATGGCCCGAATGTGTTTTTGGTGTGGGTTGGAGTTTCTTGTGCTTGAAGAAGGCAATGATACTTTATTGATACTTTATGCTTTATTTGCTTTCCCTCTCTGACACAAATTGCTATATCTAGATGATCAAAATACAAATTAGTTCTTCTAAGAAATAATTGTTAATCTTGTAGATGTGGACACATGAAATCCTTTTCTTCTGAGGGTGAAGGGATGTCTCAGATGACAACTTAAAACCACAAAAAATGAGAGCTGGCCTTTAACTTCTGCTGCCACGTCTTCACAGTCAGCACCAAGGGTTCAGTGAAGCCAGACTGGGTAGGCAGAAGCTGGCACCAAGATGGTGAGGCTTGTTGACTTAGTAGGAAGGCAGATGGGTTTCTTTTTGCAGCTGTCTTCAAGACTCCAACTGTCTTCAAGACTTCAGGAAGGACACCTATCATCAGGATTATCTTTCAGGACCTGAGGCATAAGCAAGTGAGCACAGACAATGGCATAGTATCTTGGTGACACAGTGAGTGTGGACAGCATACAGTAGAGCATAGTGGAGAATATAACTCATGCCGACTCTAGCCCACCAGATCCTAGGAAGTGTGGGTAGGTATGGCAAGTGGATCAGAATTTCTATAACCTAGAATTTATCTCATCTCAGAAACAGGGCAGGTAAGATCCAGTCCCTTCAAACCCAAAATGCCTTCAATTACATAACCATTTGCCCTTCCTTAAAAATGACATACAAAACATACTTCAAGTTTTTATCTTGGGAGAATCCCAATGTCAAAAGTGATGACTGGTCCAAGGATATGTCTCTGTGGTGGAGTTCTTGCCTAAGGTCCTCAGTCAGCACTGCCAAAAACAACGAAACAAGAAAGAAAATAGCAAACAACCAAAAAGGTTATAACAGAATATTCCATTTAATATATTTTTATGTAACTACAAATTGAGCTGAACAATTGGCAAGGTATACTTTGTAGATATCTAAAGTATTACATTTTACAGAATTAAGTAATTAATTTTTCACCATAGAAATTGAACCTGGGACCTTATGGATGCTAGGCAAACACTCTACCACTGAGCCACAATCCAGTCCTATGTTTTATAGATTTTTAAAGAAGAATTATTAAAATTTTAAAACTCACAGGTTTCTGATCAAACTCTGTAGGCTCTGATTTTTTTTTTAAAGGTCTAAACATCTTTGCAGCCTGCTGAAAACTTGAGATTAGACTCTAGTGGGGTAAAGTTGCCTTGCCAGCAGGGGGCAGGCCTGTCCACTGACTGTGCTTCCAACCCAAGATTCTGCAAAAGTGTAACGTTCAAGGAATGAAACACGTGACTCAGATAAATGTTTATTTATATGTGACAGATTAGTTTTACATGTTCAGAAGTAGACAACCAGGGTAAGGAAAATTCAAAGGACTATGTGAGAGACATTTGAAGAGTCACTGGAATGATATTTTAGAAGAAGTCAGCTAATTTAGACATAAGCTCATCAGTGTCTCACTGGACAATTCATGATAACCTTCAGTGTTGTCTTCCTACCAGAGAGAAATCATTTGTATCTCCCCTGGGCTCAAAGGAAAGCATTTGCAACTTATTAATCTGCTACAAGTTAACATGTAACTTTGCTGACTTGGGGCCTTAATCAACAGTAAACAGTAGGGCAAAGGGACAGTCCTCTACAGAAGGAAATAACTCTGAATGGCCCTGCCAGCTGTGACCCCACATGGCATATAGAGGACATGTCATCGCCCTAGCCTTATTCCTAAGTTTTGGATTAATCTTAACAATGGAAAGAGGGAGAAAAAGGCTCCTGGAGGTCAAGATTTTTGCTGAGAGCAGAACCTAAATGCATAGGCTCCCTGAGCAGGCACATAGGTTAGCACTCTTCAGATCTGTGTCTTCTTAACTCTGTGTAACATTAATTAGCATGATCAGGGAAAAATTGGTTTTTCTTTTAACAAAAACTCTACAGTCAGCTAAGTGTAGGGTCACATGTGTCCCTACTTCTGGGAGTCCGAGGCAGAAGGCTCACAAGTTTGAGTTCAGCTTTGGAAACTCAACGACTTAGCTAGACTCTCTTAAGATAAAGAAGAAAATTATGGCTAGGAATATAGCTCAGTGAAAAGGCCCTGGATTCAATCCCTGGTACCACAAAAAATAAAACAAATGAGCAAACAAAGGAAACACCCCCCTCAAAAAAGCTGGATAGTCCTTTGTGTTGTAGATTCCCAACTGGATTCAACAAAGAATGGAAGATATTTTTAAAGATGTGTCTGTATTGAACATGTAGAATGTTTCCTTATTCTTGCTCCCCAAAGAATATAGTACGAGGCTGGGGATTTAGCTCAGTGGTTCTGGTGCCTGTCTTGCAAGTGCAAGGGACAGGGTTCTATCCCAGGTAACCACATACAATACTGAGTGTGGAGATTGACGCCCAGCAGCAATCAGTACCACATACCACAGTGCCAGGCGTGGTGGCTCACGCCTGTCATCCCAGCACTTGGGAGGCAGAGGCAGGAGGATTGCTGTGATGTGAGTTTGAGGCTGAGCACAGGGCCAGCCTGAACTACAAAGCAAGACCTTATCTAAAAAAAAAAAAAAAAAGGATATAGTATGGAAACTATTTCTGTAGTATTTCCATTACTAGGTATTCCAAGTGATTTAAAAATGAATTAAAGCATTTAAATGATCTGTGTAGGTTCTGCACAAATGGCTACACCCTTTATAGAAGGAATGTGTGCACCTGCAGCTATTGTTGCCTGTAGGTGGTGGTGGTGGTGATAGTGGCCCTGGCCCATTGTCCAGGAGACCAAGGGATGACAGTCCAGAAACAAAGTCACTTTCCCTGTCACTCCCCTGGCCACAAGGCAGTAAGTATTCTAAAACAAGAGAAAAATATTTCCCACTTCTTGCCATCTATTATTTGTTCCTTAAGGTTTCTTTTGGGGTATGTTCAAATATAATTTAGTGAGAAGTGTAGAAAAGAGATTTAATGTTAGGTAGTACCTTATCTCTTTTTTTGTGTGTGGTACCAGGGATTGAATTTAGGATACTGCAATTTCGAGGCAGATATGGCACCACTGAGCTAAATCTCAGGCCTGTCTTATCATTTTAAAGTAAGCAATATGTTGGCCTGCAATACTGTGTTGCTGTCTTTTGCCAGTCAAGGGAGAAAGGATTTCAACCTTGCTTCAGAGGTATATATATGGATATATCCATATGTATCTATCTATCTATATATATATGTATATATATATGTATATATATGTATATATATATATGTATATATATATGTATATATAGATATATATGGATATATATAATATACATAATATTATATATTTATATTATATTATATATTATATATAATATATAATATATTATATATATTATATATATGGATATATAGATATATATAAATATATAGATGGATATATATGGCATTTCTTTGGGGGATGATTAAAATATTATAAAATTAGTGGTGATGGTTGAACATCTTTGTGAATATATTAAATACATCGAATTATAAATTGTCAAAGTGTTAACTTGATGTGAATCACACAGCAATTAGGAAACACTCCCCAGAAGGATTAGCACAAGGAGAAATTAAAAAAAAAAAAACTTCCATAAGAGGGCACCATCTACTTTATTGCAAGTGTGGGGATCTGTGCACATTTTGGCAGCTATAAGAAAAAAGTGATTCTGGAAATAAGAGTTGATGTACTCATGGTTTATTTCCATAATGTTTCTGGCTTCCCTGCTCTGCCTGTCTGGGTTAATCTATAGCTCAGTTGTCCTGGGTCTGTCTTTTGTAACATATTTCAGTGGCTACTTCAAGAACTTCAATTCTCATGTGTAACTGTCTGATTTTTCAATCATTTGAAACACCTACTTACATCTTTTCAGGGCTTTAGCACTTTATACTGAAAGAGAACTGAATCTTTACATTGGAAATTACTATCATGCTGATAGTGGCATTGTGAAGCAGTAATTTTCTGGATGATATAAACATGAGGAAAATGGCTGCTGTGGTTTGTGTCATTCCTTGAGCACTTCCATACATTAGACAGATGTTCTTATTCTTCATCTCTCTTTTTTTTAAATTTTTTAATCTTTATTGGTACATTACATATATTTACCCATCATGATTGCACTCCATAATCGGGATTTGTACCAGTATAAGACACAACTTAATTCTCATTTTTTCTCATAGTCCTACCTTCCCTACCGCTCCCCCATATACATCAAATTTGTTTTCTTACTTTTTTGTTACAATCTCATCATTTTCCCCCCTTCTTCCTATTTTACATTGAGCATTTTCTATTTCACAATATATAACATACAATTCTAGGACTCATTTACATCTTTATTTTCTCATACCAGAGAAAAGATGCGATATGTACCTATCTGTGCCCTATTTATTTCACTTATGAGGATATCCTCAAGGTATGTCCATTTAAGTAGAAATGATTCAAACTTATCATTTT
>PVIR01003726.1:69488-85160 GCA_004026965.1 Petromus typicus | reverse complement strand
CGGCTGGGAGGTTAGCAGTCAGACTGCACGAGTGGTTTGGCCTGGTGCAGGACCGGGAATCCTGACTCAGTCTCGTGATGGAACTGACAGTTCTCTGTCTACCCAGAAGCACACATTCATGAATTGGTTCCTTGAAATAACAATATTTAAAAATACTTGATATAATACCTTTCTGTGAGACTTTGAAAGTGTCTTTTTTTGGAAGACACTCTTTTTCAAAATACCATATACTGAATGGTGAGGTCGTCAGGAAAGCCTCAGAAGAAAACAGAAACCTTATGTCGATAAAGCTGAGCTGCTGGGCAAGGGGTTCAGCCCAGTGGTTCTGGCGCCTGCCTTACAAGCACAAGGGCCGGTAAGCACAAGGTTGGATACAAGGGCCGGTATCCACAAGGTTGGATCCCCGGTAACCATAGGCAACAATGCAGGGTGTGGAGACTCACGCCTATCAGCGAGCAGTACCACAGACCACGGTGCCGGGCATGGTGGTTCACGTCTGTAATCCCAGCACTTGGGAGGCAGAGGCAGGAGGATTGCTGTGATGTGAGTTGGAGGCTGAGCTCAGGGCCAGCCTGAACCACAAAGTGAGACCCTGTCTCAAAAAACAAAAAACAAACAAAAAGAATCTTGGGAGAGGCAGGAGGATTGCTGTGAGTTCCAGGCTCTCCTGGGCTACATAATGAGCTCAGGACCAGCCTGAACTACAAAGCAAGACTCCGTCCAAAAAAAAAAAAAAAAAATGCTGAATGGCTACTGTTGATTTATAACCAGCAATATCGTGATGGAGAAGAGGATGCTATTTATTGAAGTATAATACAGAACTATTTTATTTTATTTTATGTACCAGGGCTAAAACTCAGGACCTCGTGCTGTGAGGTCAGGTGTGATGCCATTGAACTACACTCCCAGCCCTGTAAAGGTTTGACTTAATGTTTTCAAAAGAGTAAAAATACTTTATGGATACTGAAGGTACTGGCCGATCTCCAGTGCTTTCGAATCTATCATGTGTTGTAGAGTAGAAGCCCCTTAACTTTTGGCCCATGCATAATTAATTCAAAGATAGCTGAATTCCCGAATCAAACACACATATTCAAATATTGCATTGTTCCTTTGGTGTGAGAAGCTGAAAATGAAAATAAAGAGCAAAATGTATAATAATACTGAGAAATGGGAAGGATAAGGGAGCAGGGAGGGTGAAAGTAAAGACAGGAAAAAAGATAATGGAAGGGAAAAATGGAAAAGCTTTTATAAATAAGGAGCGAGAGGAGACAAAAGGGAGGGGAGAGGAATGGAAAAAAAGAATTATGATATATCATATACAGATATAAATTCCTTATGATCAGTGTGATCACTATGTATATCTAAAATGTGCTAATAATATAAAAATAATATAACATTAAAAAAAGACATTCAAAAGTAAAAAATATTTTTAATAAATTAATCAAATTTAAACACATGTTGCCAGAGTTTCTTTTCAGTATCATTATTTTCAAGTATTAGATATAGCTCAGAGAAAATACATTTAATTTTGGCAAGATTTTTAGTTTATGTCCATGCTTGATTTTTCTTTCACTATTATATTTTACATTCTGGAACAACTGAACACTTTAATGAAAAAACTACTCTTTTTTATTAAAAAAAATCTCCAAATTTCCTGAGTATGCATTTATATATTTTTTGCTATTATTGCTTCAGTATGACCCAGACAATTTAAGTGAAATATTACTGATAATCAAGATAATAAATTTCTCTTTCAACAAAGAAAACCAGGAGATAGGTAACAATTATCTGTCACATTCAAGCATTAATAGCTCCAAAAGAGCTTATGACTCACAAATCCAAACCACTGTAGCTTCTTAATTGTATACATATTTTATTTTATTTTTGAGACAGGCTCTCGCTTTGTAGTTCAGGCTGGCCCTGAGCTCAGCCTCCAACTCACATCACAGCAATCCACCTGCCTCTGCCTCCCCAGTGCTGGGATTACAGGCGTGAGCCACCACGCCCAACATTGTGGTATGTGGTACTGACTGCTACTGAGAGTGAGTCTCCACGCCCAGTATTGTATGTGGTTTCCGGGGATGGAGCCCGGCCTCTGCGCTTCCAAAACAGGCACCGGAACCACTGAGCTAAATCCCCAGCCCTTACTAATAGCTTTTTATCAATTCTTGTGTTCTCCCTGCTGTCTTCTGCCTCTGGTAATCACAGTTATATTCTCAGATTCTATGAGGTCAATTTTTAAAGATTGTACACATGACTAAGATCGTATGATACTTATCTTTTTGTGCCTGACTTATTTTACCTAATGATTTCTAGTTTGTTCCATGTTGTTGCTAATCACAGGATTTCATGCTTTTATGGCTAATATTCTACTGTGTATAGGGACCAGTTTCCTTTACCTAGTCACCGGCTGATAGCCACTTAGGTTGTTTTCATTTCTTGGCTATTGATAATAAGTATTGCAGGAAACCTGAGAGTGCATGTATTTCTTCAAAACACTGACTGTGTTTCTTTTGGATGCCATAGTGGGATATGATAGCTCTATTTTTAATATTTTGTTTTCCAGAAAGACTGTATTAAATGACATTCCCACCAACAATGTGTAAACGTTCCGTTTTCTCTCTGTATCTTTGCCAACATGACTTCCTCATTTTTACATCTGTGAAGGAGGAGCCGGGTGCAGTCTGTTCTTTCTCCTCTGGTCCACCCCTCCTTTCACTTCCTGCCTCTGAATTTCCCAGAATTGTTGGAGTTTCTATCATTGCCCTCCCAGATCCATTTGTTGCTCTTGCTCAGGCCTCGGCTGTGTCCCCGACATCCAAGCATCCTCCAGGACCTCAGCCATCAAGCTCTCCAACTCTGGTGTCACTCTCCTCACTCCCTTCAGCAGGAGGAAAAGGGTGATAGAGTCTTGAATTTCCTGGCCAGAATATGGAGTGGGGGAGGAGATGGGAAAGGAGCAAATTTTACTGAGGATCAAATCTGCCATGGCGATTGTTCCTGACACTTGCCTTATGTATTACTTCCACCAGCATCTTGATAGGCATATTAAATGACTGATATTGTCACAAAAATAATTTCAACTTTCTAGATCCCTGACAGTGTCTCAGGAACCTGCAGAAGTCCATGACATTTACGTGAGAACTCCTGCTGTAAAATAACTAATATTTTGTACTGATCTTCAATCTAGCACATTGACAAACTCTCTTATGAATTCAAGTGGGCTATTTAAGAATCCAACTTCTTGGGCCTGGGATTTAGCTCAGTGGTTCCAGTGCCTGCCTTGCTAAGGGCAAGGTCCCTACTTCGACCCCAGTACCAGAGTGCTGGGAGTGGGAGGCTTGCCTGGTCTACATAGTGAGCTCAGGGCCAGCCTGAACTACAAAGTGGGACCTTGTCTCAAAAAAGAAGTAAGAATTTAACTTCTTTTATTTTAAGATGTCAATATAAACTCAAGCATTAGAGAAAATGATTTTATTTTTTTTTGAGATAGGGTCTCGCTTTGTGGTTCAGGCTGGCCCTGAGCTCAGCCTCAAACTCACAGCAATCCTCCTGCCTCTGCCTCCTGAGTGCTAGGATTACAGGCAGGAGCCACCACACCCGGCACTGTGGTATGTGGTACTGACTGCTGCTGGGCATGAGTCTCCACATCCAGTATTGTATGTGGTTACCCAGGTCCTTGCGCTTGCAAGACAGGCTCCGGAACCACTGAGCTAAATCCCCGGCCCGAAAATGATGTATTTTTTAAAGTTTATTTTGTATTTTCCTACGTGAATTCACTTCTAATAATACATTATGCTTAAAATGAATTAAAATTTACCTAACTCATTAATGAAGGCCTCAAAAATGGTGAAGATAATTAAGGTGAGTAGAGGAGAGAAAGATTGATCAGAATTGAAAAATTAGTAGGCTGAGTCTCTTTAATTAAATTAAAAAATTACTTGCCTGTTTTATGTAGTTATCAGGATCGAACTGGGGCCTTGCACTTGCAAGGCAGGCTCAGGAACCGCTGAACTAAATCCCCAGCCCTAGTTGTTCAGTTTTTTGGAGAGAGGGTCTCACTTTGTAGTTCAGGCTGGCCCTGAACGCAATATAGAACCCAGGTTATCCTCACACTCACAGGCTCTGTCTCCTGATTGCTGGGTTTTCAGGCATAAGCCACCACACCTGGCCTTTGGGACGTCTTTTTAACCAGAAAGGATACTTTGTAGCTGGGGATTTAGCTCAGTGGTTCCAGTGCCTGCCTTGCAAGTTCAAGGGCCCAGTTTGATCCCCAGGAACCACATACAAGCTTGGGAGGGGTGTGGTGGCTCACGCCTGTAATCGCAGCACTCAGAGGCAGAGGCAGGACCATCCCTGTGAGCTCAAGGCCAGCCTGAACTACAAAAAAGCGAGACCTTGTCTCAAAAAAAAGAAAAAGAAAAAGAATACTTTTCATTAATGTTGGAAAAGAATAATTTGCCTTGCTAATAGCTTTTTGTAGATTCTTAAATTATAATGATCAACATTAAACAGCCAGAGTTAGGTAATTATCAATTCTTTTAATTTTTAGCCTTTCCGAAGTATTCCAATATAATAATTAAAGATTTGCATTTATTGTATTTCCTATGCCCATGTTTTGAACTTTTTCTAAACAGTTCCCCCTTTTATCACAAATAATCTCAAGACATTATTCTTTTCTTCAGAATAGGAGAATTTTATTGAGGAAGAAAGCTTCTGCCTAAGAGAGAGAAGGGGACCTGAAAGTGGGTGACCCACCCACCTTATTTCCTAGGGCTTTTTATGGACAAAAGCCATGAAGTGAGGTGGGTTCAAAGTGGGACAAAACTACAGTCAACCAGTAGTAACACTGCAAGTATAGTCACTTAGATAATGTTGATTAAATGGGAATCCAATGGGAAAGCAAGTTACTTAATGAGCTGCAAGGATTTCCAGTCGAGAATCTTTCCTGGGAGGGGTGGGTTAAAACATTGCCCTACCCATCCACCCAGGTTGATTGATACCTACTTAGAATATTAATCACTGCTATTTATCCTAAATGGCTGTAGTAGTTCCTCTGCTTTTGTAATGACTTTCAGTGAATGTCTCATATTGTCTCTTTGTCTGTCCATTTTGGCTCCTTGGCTGTCTTCCGTGTGGGGTTTGGAGGGCCAGCCCTGTCTGACTGCCTACCAGATATCTAACTGACTTAGCTGTCTATGGTATTCCCCTCTCTGAAGAAGTGTTCTAACTGCTGTGAGGAGCAAAGATTGTCCTGGCAACTTCCAGCTGAAGAGGGCATAGTTGTGATGGTGGCCAGAGTTACTCCACAGAGGGCCTGTCTAAGGGCCCTTGATAGACTTCCTGGTGTCAAGATATTATTCTTGACCATTGCAAAAGACTAGCAGTTGTTCTAATTTGTTTGTGTAGGCACAGTATGAAACAGCCCCTACCTGTTCTTTGGGGTGCTGCCCATACTGCCCTTCATATGAGTCACCACAGTTGAACTGAATGAGCCCGCTAGAAATGAATCTCATTATGCATTTCCTGTGTCAAAGCTTTTCAGTGTCACGGCACATGCTTGTAATCTTAGCATTCAGAAAGCTGAAGCAGGAGGATCAACTCCAGGAGGATCAAGACTTTGTCTAAAAACAAAACACTCAAACACATCCTGTTTCAAATGTTTAAAAACCTAAAAAAAATTTTTTGTAATTTTTCTACTGAACTCAGAGAAAAGGAAGTGCTCCTCAGGGACTTTCAGAATGCAGGTAGTTCCTTCCCCCACTTGGCTCTTGGAACTCAGCAGCTACTCCTTTGTCTTGCCCTCTGCACTCCAGCCATATTAATCTTATCATCTTCTTAACAGAGAACCAAAAGACACTACAATGGTGCTAAAAAGAGTAAAATATAGCTTTATTCTGACACAGAGGGAAGTTTACGTCATACTAATTTTTCCAAAGCAAGATGCAGAACACGATCCTACATATTTACATGTAATATGTAGATTACTATAATATTTTGTTTTGCTTCTATACAGTCCAGCTCCTCCTCTTTTTTTTTTTTTTTTTTTTTTGAGACAGGGTCTCGCTTTGTGGTTCAGGCTGGCCCTGAGCTCAGCCTCCAACTCACATCACAGCAATCCTCCTGCCTCTGCCTCCCACGTGCTGGGATTACAGGTGTGAGCCACCGCACCTGGCACTAGTATGTGGTACTGATTGCTGCTGGGCGTGAGTCTCCACACCCAGTATTGTATGTGGTTACTGGGGAATCAAACCCAGGCCCTTGCACTTGCAAAACAGGCACAGGAACCACTGAGCTAAATCCCTGGCCCCCCAAGAGCACCTTTTAATGAGAAAACTTTATTGTTTTACCCAGAGGAAACCTAATCTTTTGATGATATTCAATGTAGACATATTGCAATATGTTTAGGAATGTTTATTGGAGTATGATTCCCATAAGGCAGCAAACCAACCAAGATACCTTTGGGAAAGATAGAAAGCTGGTTTACCCAATTCTGCTTCTCATCTGTAATATATACTTTACAGTTAATGTGTTGACAAGTTTGAGAAAAGAGAATATCAGGGGTTAACAGAATCTGAAAAAAAAAATGTGTGAATCATTGGCTAGAAAGGAAGACAAATGCCTCCAGCCAGGCTGCCAGAATTCTTAGGCTTTGAAATGTCAGAATTAGTCATAACTGGTCATGTTTTGTAAGTGAAAAAGGCAATTCTATTGTGTATTACTCAAATGGTGCATGATTAATTCATGAGGGTGGACAAGAATGATATATGGCTGTTTGATCAAATGGTTTCACAATGAGAAGAGAAAACTATTAAATAAATCAGGATAAGCAGTGGGTACCCTCCTACTTCCATCAGTTTCCCACATATTGATTTTCACTGTCTAAGGACGAGGGGGCAAGATAACCATCTGTTATGGTTTGAGTGTGTCCTGTGAGAGTTTGCGTGCTAGATTGCTGGTCCCTCATGTGACCACGTGAGAATGGTGGAATTATGAAGAGGTGGGACCTACTGGAGGTAATTAGGTGACTGAAGAAATAGTTCATTTAATTCTGGCCTTGTGGACTGAGATAGTTCCTGCGCAAGTAGGTCACTTAGAAAGACTGAGCATGGCCGATCCCTGAATCTTTCTGGCTTTTTCTCTTAGCCTGTGTTCACCCTTGCATGTAACCACACCACTGTGATGTCATCTACCATCTACCACAGGGCCTCGCCAGAGGTGAGGTACAGCCACTACCACTAAAATTAACTAATTCAGAAGTTAACACATAAACTCTCCAGTTTCAAAGCTTGACCCTGGTGAACTGAGACAAGGAGAGGAGTGATTTTGTTTCAGAAGTTTGCAAATAATGGAATACATACATAAACTAGACTGCCTTTGACAGCTAGAGAAAAGCTGTGTACATGTCAGTCACAAAAAACTGAAAAGCATTATTTCCACACATCAGCATTACTATTTGTTGAGAGGATGTCCTCATGGGGTTCTGTTGCTGGTAACAGAGGTGAATAGAAAATGACTTTATTCGTCATTACAATCCTCTGCCCTCTGGCCATTCATATTAATCTTAAGACCTTTACTGGTTCATGACCTCCAATCAGAGTGAAGTGGGAACAGAGCTATAGTTTGATATAACAGATTAGAATCCTTTTTCTCTTGCCATCTCTGTCCCTCTCATTCTACCATTTCTCTTTAAGCTTTTCCAGGATTCTCAGGATGTTTCTTTTCATGGCAAGATCTTCTCCATCATTCTCATGAAGGGCTAGAAGGGGTTGAGTAATGTATCTCCAACTCTTTTTACCTGAGAATCAGCCAACTTCTTTGCCCAAACCTGGAAACTGGTTCTGTGAACATTGTGGCATCCAAATTGTGCCCATTGTAGAATTCGTGTAAAGTAGACAATGAACCAAACCCTTACTTTTCTGTTTGGGCCTTAGGAGATAAGTTCCTCCAATTGGAAGTCATCCACTCTATGTGCCTTTGCATGCTATGTGCTGCCTAGCCAGCCCAGATTGTAACAGACAACTCTGGTCTTACTGGCCTCGTGTACTGGGCCTGAAATGGTGGCAGTAGCTGTGGATTATCCTCCCTGAAGGGCTATTTTCATAGACTATTCTCTTTTCATTTTTATTTTTAGACAGGGTCTCGCTTTGTAGTTCAAACTGGCCCTGAGCTCGTCCCAGCAATCCTCCTGCCACTGCCTCCCGAGTGCTAGGATTATAGGCGTGAAGCACTACACCCGGCACTGTGGTATGTGTATGTGGTACTGACTGCTGCTGGGCGTGAGTCTCCACGCCCAGTATTGTATGTGGTTATCTGGGATGGAACCTGGGCCCTTGTGCTTGCAAGACAAGCACCAGAACCACTGAGTTAAATCCCCGGCCTTACTTTGCATTTTTTCAATAATTTAGTGTCTAGATTCTATACAGGTCTAACTCAGCTGTTGCTATCTCTGCTAATTTGTGTTTGAGGATTTGTGTTTGTTTCTGCTGAGGGCCTTCTGATACTTGTTTAATAAAATTCTCCACTGGAGGTTTCCTGGACCTCTCAGATGTATATATTTGTGCTCTGCTTCTGCTTCGAAGCAAACAGCTTCTGGTGAGGAATATTTATGGGAATCATTTTTCTTTTCTACCCAGAGCTGGGGCCAAGACAAACCAGATTCCTCTTGTGTTTTTTGTGGTGATTTCTGACCCTCTTTTGCGATATGTTTCCCCACTTTATGAGGAGCTGAGACTTTGTCTCTTGCCACACACACGGGGTTCACTTTGAAACTCCATATTATAGTGTACAGCTCTTCAGTCTCTAACTGCTTTTTTAAAAAAATGTCTCTGAATTCATGCTTTTTAGTTAAGAATTTCCCTTATTTTTTACTTTTCCCTTAGTTCAAAAGGAACTTTTTTTCTCTTTTAAAAACCCCTTTTTCAGTAGTTTGTGGTAGAAGGGCTTTAGGAAAGTTAAATGCCCTATTGCTAACAATGGTAGTTAAAGATTTTATCTTTACATACATATATTTCATTCTAACTACTTTGCCAAGTTTTCTTATTATGAGTTTTAAATAGAGCCTTTCTGTTCTGTAATCAGCCCTATAATCTTGTACTTCGTGTTCTTCACTTGCTAAACTTCTGGATATTGTAAGTAATAACAGTGGGTCATATTGTACTGAGCATTCTGCTTTTTAGCAAAATAAATTTATAGATCTTTTTTGGAGGGCTGTCTACCTATTTAGAGAACTATCCCCTAACAAGTTTAAGAAGTTCTTTTACAGGCCTATTTTATTTAGAGTTTTTTTTAGGCTAGAAAATTGTTACCAAATGTCACCAATGCCTCTTCAGAATTTACTGGTGTGAATTTTTAACCAAGTCTTGCCTAGTCATCTATCAATCATTTACTACTCAAGCAGGGCTAGAACAGAGGGTACCAGACAGAGATCTCTGAAGTATAATTTTCCTGGCAGGATGTATCTAATAAAGGGCTTCATGCTCACTATTAAAGATACAGGGTTTTTTTCTGAGGGCAGGAAAATTTATGGGTAGATCAGATGAATTTTTTTCAATAAAGAGAATTGCTTAGCCCAATTAGGAGATGCAGAGGAAATGGGCAGCTCTCTGTGGTCCCTGCATTTCCTTTTCCTTGGGATCATTTGTGCCAAAGGCACCTGACTGCTCTCATGTCTGGGCCTCCGTCCCCACACAGCACTCTCCCAATGTTCACCAGCCAGGTGAACAGGTTGGAAGTTCCTCAAAGTCTCAAACACCCAAGAATCAAAAGCTCTCTTAAATTTATTTATTTAAACCAAAAAATCCTTTAAATATAGACATCATGGTGGGCTAGAGGCAGCAACACTCATGAGACATGCAAAGATGCTCTCCAGAATATACCGTGCTCAGAAATGGGGGGCAGGGCAACAAACACAAAGGAAACTCGGGAAGGCTTGAGGAGAAGAAGCTCTCCAGATGAGTTACAGTATCAGCTGTTTACAAAGAGAAGCAAGGTAGGCTCCCCATCCAAGTACTGTTTATAGCCCAGATTCAACAAGCAGGCCATCCTGGGAAAGCCTCTGATCCTCCTGGGGAAGAAGCCTAGCCTAGCAGTGGTTGGTGGGTTTCTGCATTTGACACATAGCCTACAGTTGTTGCCTGGTGCCTGCCTGTCCTACCTATCTTTGTGTGAAGAGATAGAGAGCCAGATGTCTGCAAGAGAGAACCTCTTCAGATTAGGGCTACAGTAAGGAAGGTATGCGCCAGAGAATCACTCAGTGGGTGGTGGCTAAGTTACAGTTGGCAAGCTCTAGGGACAGAAAAAAAAAAAAAAAAAAAAAAACAGTCATGGTCCTGGATAGGAATGTGGAACCAGGCACTGGTGATCCATAGGACCATGAGTCCCTGAAGCACGCAGTGGTTGTGACTGGTTTTATCTGAAGTAGAGAACAGATGCTGGAACACTGCCGCAGCAGACGTTCTCCCACCGCCCCACCACCAAGCTCTATGCCCATGTGGCATCTTGCCTGCTACTCCCCCGGTGCTAGAGAGCTCAGCACCCATACAGAGTCCATTCCACTGTCTACAAAAGCTGCTGAGCTCAGTGCCCACGTGAGTTCCCTCCCATTGGCCCCCAAATGCTATTGAATTCTAAGTAGAAGAGTCTTTCTTCTGTCGAGCCCTAAACATTGAATTGGTGGGATAGTTACAGACTGAGAGGATCAGACAGAGTGTGGTGTTGGTGAAAAGCAGGAGTACAGCTTCAGGCAGAGGTCTTGCATGGCACACTCACCTGGAGAGGTGTAGGGAGAGCGGGCATAAAAGCTGCAAGGATTATCATAGAGCCAAAGAGATGGAGATCGAGGATGCCACTCCAGAGATCTGTGGAAGACCACGTGCTTGGCTTTCATACGGCTTATTTAAATCTTCAGTTATATTTCTCCTTTTCTTTCTTTCCATTTCCTTCCACTGCAAATAACCTGAAAGACCCTCTTTCCTTACCTCCATCCCAGACATAAAAATGATTATCATCAAAGTCTTTTCTCTTTTCTTGCTTTTGTTAGCTGTTATTATTTTTTTGCTTCTTCCTTCCTTTCTAAACTATATTATTTCTTTCTTCATTCTCTTTTCCTCATTATCTACATTCTGACCTCCTAATTATCAGCACTTTTTCATTGTCCACTGACATTATTGAAAAATGTGAAATTGTTAAAATAAGTTTTAAATTATGTGACTGAACCACATTTGGTTCTGTGGATGCTGAAATGATGATAGTTGTTCTTTCCTTGCAAGGCAGTGACTAGAATGGGTCATGTTATGCTGACTATACTGATTGGTGTGTTATCACCAAAACATAGCCAAAGCCAAGGTCACCCCATAGGAAGATAAATACTAAGTGAAGGAATCTCAACATTAGTGACAGAATTTCTCTACCCTAACTGATCTTCAACCTTTAGCACAAGAATAAGAGAAATATGAGAAAGAAAGTTTAAAAGATGTCTTTAAAAACTCTTAACCCTGCCAGGCGTGGTGGCTCAGGCCTGTAATCCCAACACTCAAGAAATGTTCAGTGAGTTTAAGAGGGTATAAATAAACAGATAAAGACTCTAAACAACAAAGTGTTTAATAAGATTAAAGAAGACACAAAAAGTTGACTGAATTAATGAAAGCAACTAGAGACACGGGATCACTTTTGTAACAATCAGAAAGTATGAAAAGGAATCAAGCAGAAGTCCTGGATGTGAAAAATTCAGTTGAAAGTAATATTGTAAGCCCTAAAAATCAATTGCCAACCCAGATTACTATATCCTATAAAATTATCCTTCAAATTTGATGAAGCAATTCCATGACAACAAGAAACTAAAGAAATTCATGACTACTAAACCAGCATTATAGAAAGTGTTTAAATCCTACACAGAAACAGAAAGACCATATCACCAAGGAGCCAAAATAAAAGAATATATCAAACTGGAAAGTGTAAACAAAGGAAAATCTAAAGGAATCTAAAGAAAAATAATGCAATGATAGGATTCAGTAATACTTTTCAATAATAACACTCAATGTCAATGGTCTTAACACTTCAGTCAAAAAACAGACTGGCAGATTGGGTCTAAGTACAAAACCTAAACATATATTGACTGCAAAAAACATGCCTCAACTATAAAGAAGTAGATACAGTGAAATTAAAAGGATGGAAAAATAATACTCTATGCAATTGGAGATCAAAGGCCAGTAAGGCTTGGCTTCTAATTTTCAGACAAAGTAGATTTCAAGCTCAAACAGATCAGAATAGACAAAGAGTGTTTCATACTGGTAAAGGAAGCAAATAGACAGGAAGAAATAACAATTGTAAACATACATGCACTGAATTCTGGCTTCCCAATTTCTTCCTTTCTCTCCTTTCTGTCTTTCTTTCTTTCTAGATAGGGTCTTGCTATATAGCTCAGACTGGCCTTGAACTCCTGGTGATCCTTCAGCCTTGGGTTCCCAAGTTGCTAGGATTACAGGTATGTGTCATCACATCTGGTTTGGCACATTGAATTTTATAAAGCAAAAACTGTAGGTATAAAATAATAGATGAACACTGATAAGATTATGGTGGAGGATGCTATCATGCAATATATAATATCAGTACCTTCCTTTTCCACCTAGTGTGTAGTATATTTGTGCATATATATGTATATATGTATATATATGTATATATGAAGTAACTTATTATCAGTATTTAATAACAACTGTTTTTTTTTTTTTTTTTTTGCAACACCAGGGGCTGAATCTGGGGTCTCGTGCTTGCTAAGCAAATGCCTTACTGCTCATCTTTATCCCAAGTCCTAGTGAAGAACTTAAATATTCTACTCTCACAAATAGGTCAACCAGACAAAAAAAACCAAAGAAATATCAGAGTTGAACCAGACCTCAAGCAAATGGACTTAACAAATATCTACAAATGTTTCATTAATAGCAGAAGCATACATATTTTTTTTCAGAAACACGTGGAACTTTCTCCAAAACAAACCACATCTTAGGTCATAAAAAATACTTAAATATAAAAGAACTGAAATAATCTCTCATAGATATAGCCATACCACCCTCCTAAACGCACTCAGTCTCATCTGAAATAATCTCTCATACTCTTTCATATTACAAAGGAATTAAACTAGAAATCAACACTGAGCAGAATCATCCTGGGGAACTCAGGGACCTGACCCAGACCTATTTTTGAGCCCAGGGAATTACAGCAACCTGCCATGGACCTGACTTTGAGTAGAACTGTACTGGGGAAATGGAGGAGCCTGTCCCAGATCTGCCTTTGAGTGGAACCAGCCCAGGAAATTGCAGTGACCTGCCCTGGACCTGTCTTTGAGCTGAGCCATCCCAGGGAAATTAAGCAACTTGCCCCATACCCACCATTGCCCGGCACCGCACAGGGAGCTGTGTGACCTGAGGTCTCCTCTGGGGATCACTATTGCCATTGGGGAGACCACCCAAATTTTATCTTGCAATGTTTTCCCTGTCATTTCTATTTGTATAGGGATTATTATCTAGTCTCACATTATCTAGTCTCTCTGTTGCTGTTAATTGACTCTACCTTTGGTCTGGAGGATTCCTCCCTCCTCTCCCTGCCTTCTGTACTGTTATACAAGGATGGATATAGTTTCTAGGTGTCCTGTTGCTGTTAGCCTATTCCGTTTTATTTTTGTTCCCTCCATCTCTCTTACCTTCCAATCTCTGTCAGTCTACCAGGGTCTGTGATCTCTCTCTGTCCTCTAATCCTATTTCTAATCTCTCTCTTTCCTTTTATCTTTCTGCCCCCAAATCCCTCTAAGTCTTATTTCCAAAGGGTGATGATACTATATTGAAGGGCTTGTACATGTAAACATATTTCTTGTGGGTTCTGAATTATGGCATGTGGTCATGGATCTAGCTTAAGAGGGTAAAATTCTCAGAATAGTGGTTGACACAGTCTGTCATTTGCTGGGCTGTGTTTGATATTGTTGATGATACTGACTGTATTACTTTAGCCAAGATGATGGGATTGTTCTGTTACAGTATCCTTCATGGTGTGCCAGAACCGATATTTCTTAAGGGCCATTACAGATTCAAGAAGGATGACCTAGGAATTTGCCGTTCCTTGCACCTTCTAAATATTAACTAGAAAGATACTTGCAATAACCATAGTTCAGGCAACATTCCAGGAATTAAATAAAAAACATCAACAATAAAAGAAGATATGAAAAAACATTTAAGTACGATGCTAACCCAGATTTCCAGATCACCAAAGGGAAATCCAGCAAACAATGAAATGGAACAACCTGAAGCTCAACTGTTTGGACTCCCTGAGCTGAGAATCTAGTAAAGATAAGAATCTAATAAAAATAGAGATTATAAGAGAATCTAGTAAAAATGGAGTCAGAAATAATTTCTCAGATAACAACAGAGATAGTGTCCAGTGAAAGATATGGTTAATAACTTTAAAGAAGAGATCAGGAACATAATAGAATCATGGTTTAGAAAAGTAATGGAATCTGTTAAACAGCTTCAAAGAGATTTCCATATGATTAAAAACCCCGTTGAATGTTTACAGAATAGAATGACTGAATGTGAGGGCAGAATATCAGAAATAGAAGAGAAGATTGCAGTCAGTGACTAGCAAAGGAAAGATTTCTTGAAAATAGCAAAGGATCAGGAGAAATCAATCAAGCAGCTGCTGGATGATACAAAGGATAACTTAAAATTGATTGGAGTCAATGAAGGCACAGAAAAAGACATTAAAAACATAAAAAACTATGCACAGAAGTAACGGCAGAAAACTTCACAAAAAGGGAAAAAGAATTTGGCATACAGGTAAGTGAAGCATATAGGACTCCAACTAGCCATGATTAAAAAAAAAATATATATATATATATATATATATATCCACTCCTAGGCAGATGATAGTCATGATTCCAGAAATCTGACAGAAGAATGAAATATTGAAAACAGAGAATAGAAACAAATAACATACAAAGGAAAGCCTATCAGAATTACAGCAGACTTGTCATTGCAAACACTCAAGTCATGAGCCTGGAATGAAGTGTTTCAAGCCCTAAAAGAAAACATCCTCCAATATAGATTGATGTACCCTGCAAAACTATCTTTCAAAATTGATGGGAAATACAGTACTTCCACTACAAAGAATACCTCAGAAATTTCATGAATATGAAACCAGCCCTTCTAAAGATTTCTAAATATCCTAAATAAAGACAATGAAGCTCACAATTCTATGAGGCCTAACAGAGTGAGATTTGGGGCACAGTAAGAAACTAAATGGAAAGAGGGAAAACAAAGAATAAAAGAGCCAACAACAGGAAATTATGACCAGGATAAATCAGTATATATTAGTTATAGCCATTAATGTTAATAGTTTCAATGCACCAAATAAAAGAAACAGACTGGCACAATGGATTAAGACACAAGACCCAACAATATGCTGTATACAAGAAACACACCTAATTCTTTTTTTTTTTTTTTTTTGAGACAGGGTCTCACTTTGTGGTTCAGGCTGGCCCTGAGCTCAGCCTCAAACTCACATCACAGCAATCCTCCTGCCTCTGCCTCCCGAGTGCTGGGATTACAGGCGTGAGCCACCACGCCCGGCACTGTGGTATGTGGTACTGGTTGCTGCTGGGGTGAGTCTCCACACCCAGTATTGTTA
>PVIR01003726.1:0-62236 GCA_004026965.1 Petromus typicus | reverse complement strand
CGGGCCCTTGAGCTTGCAAGACAGGCACCGGAACCACTGAGCTAACTCCCCAGCCCCCAAGAAGATGAATTTTTTTTTTTTAAGTAAGCCATTTTTTTCAGCCATGAAAATGATAAATTAGAGGCATTTATAGCTAAATGGATGCACAACTGAGGCCGTACTCCTAAGTGAAATAAATAGGACACAGATATATAAATACCACACTGTTTCTCTACTGTGAGAAAATTAAGGTGTAAATTAAATCCAGGATGTACGATAGATATTGTGAAATAGGAAGAAAATGCTTAAAGGGAAAGAGGAGCTGCATGGAGGAAGAGGAAAACAAAGAAGAGAAAGAGAAAATTGAAGGTAAATAGGAAAAAATGGAAACAAAATTTTGAACAAAATGTTGCAGGGATTGAAAGGAGGGCAGGAGAATGGGAAAAATAAGAATTAAGATATATCATGTACACGTACAGGTTCTCAATGAGGAATGTGATCATAATGTATTCCAAAAGTGTACCAATAAACTCAATTTATTTTAAAACTCAGTTTATTTTAATTTAAAAAGAAAGTAATCAGGGGAGCAATTCCATTCATGGCAGCTTTAAAATAATTAATAAAGACTTAAATCTAGAAATTAACCTACTCAAAGAAATGAAAAATTTCTATAACAAAAAAAAGAGAGATGGAAGAGGATATTAGAAAATGGAGGGCCAGGGATATAGCTCAGTGGTTCCAGCGCCTGTTTTATAAGCGCAAGGGCCCGGGTTTGATCCCCGGTAACCACATACAATACTGGGTGTGGAAACTCATGCCCAGCAGCCATCAGCACCACATACCATAGTGTCGGGCATGGTGGCTCACGCCTGTAATCCCAGCACTAGGGAGGCAGATGCAGAAGGACTGCTGTGAGTCTGAGGCTGAGCTCAGGGCCAGCCTGAACCACAAAGCGAGACCCTGTCTCAAAAAAAAAAAAACAAAAACAAACAAACAAAAAAAAAACACAATGAAAAAACAGGCAATGGAAATGAACAGATACTCCAAAGAAGTACAAATGACCAATAAGTACATGACAAGTGTTCAGCATCTTCGGCTGTTAGAGAAATGCTAATCAAAACAACAGTGAGATTCCATGTAAGAATGGTTACTGCAAATGACTAAAAAAGCAACAGATGCTGGCCAGGTTGCATGGACAAAAGAATCTTCTACATTGTTGGTAGGAATGTAAACTAGTACAACTATTATTGAAATCAGTATAGAGATTAAAAAAATAAACCCTAAAATTAGAAATTCCATGGACAGAAGCTATACTTCTGGTTGTCTTCCAAGAGTTAAATTCATCATATTACAGTGATATATGCATAGCCATGTTTATGGCAGCACAGGTCAGAATAGCTAACTTATATAAATGGCTTACAAAAGCATTGACTGGTAAGTAAATAAAGATAATGTGATAGATCTATACCATGGAGTACCACACATCCTTAAAGAAGGAAAATTTGAGTTATTTGTAGGAAAATGGATGGATCTTGAGACCATAATGCTAAGTGAGATGCATCAGATACATTTAGGTATACAAGGATAGTTTCTCTTAAATGAGAAGCTCAAACCATGAATAACTCAGAGAGCAAAACAAAAGAGAAATGGTAGGAAACAGAAGTAGACTTTGTGGATCTAAATTGGAGGGCAGGAGAGAAGAGAGGTGGAAGGGGAAGTAAAATTGACCAAGATGCAAGATGTACCAATTCCTCAAAATAAATGTAATTATTATGTATCACAAACATATATCAACAATTTTTAAAAATGTAAATAGTATTTACTTCTTGCTAGTAATTATTCTAACAACTTTACAGTTATGAACTTATTTAATTCTTGCAATGACTCAAAGATATTCTGTTAATAGTAACACAGTACTGGGCCGGGGATTTAGCTCAGTGGTTCCGGCGACTCACACCCACCAGCAATCAGAACCACATACCACAATTCAGGGCGTGGTGACTCATGTCTATAATCCCAGCACTTGAGAGGCAGAGGCAGGAGGACTGATGAGTTTGGGGCTGAGTTCAGGACAGCCTGAACTACAAAGCAAGACATTGTCTCAAAAAAATAGTAAAACAGTACCATCATTATTGTACTGGTCCATTCAGGTAGCTATAATAAAAAAACCCTTAGAATAAGTAATTTATGAAAAATAGAAATTTATTATTTGTAAATGTGGGAGCTAGAAAGCCAGTAGATTTAGGGCTTGCTTTCTGCTTCACAGGGTGTTTTTAGCTATGTGCTCTCATATGGCCAAAGGATTGAACAACTTCCTTGTATCTGTTACAAGGGCACTAATCCCCTGCTTAAGGGCTCTCCCTCGTCATTCTCTAAAGTCCTCACCTCTTCATATAATTAATTGTGCTGGGGATTAGATTTCCGCATAGAAATTCGGAGAGTTCAAATATTCAATCCACAGGGTGGGGGATTTAGCTCAGTGGTTCCGGCGCCTGTCTTGCAAGCACAAGGGCCCAGGTTCAATCCCCCGGTAACCACATACAATACTGGGTGTGGAGACTCATGCCCAGCAGCAACCAGTACAACATACCACAGTGCCAGGCGTGGTGGCTCACGCCTGTAATCCCAGCCCTTGGGAGGCAGAGGCAGGAGGATTGCTGTGATGTGAGTTTGAGGCTGAGCTCAGGGCTAGCCTGAACTACAAAGCAAGACCCTGTCTCAAAAAAAAAAAAAAGTTCAAACCACAAAAAATCATCATAATCTTTTTTCCCCTCAAAACTACAGTCATCATCCTTTTAATGGATGAAGGATCCACTGAACACAGATGCAAAATAATTTGCTCTAAGTCATCTATCTGGTAAATGGCAAGGCTAGGGCTTGACACTGAGCATTCTGGTTCCTAGGTTTATGTTCCCGTCACCACACTGTCTTACTTCAACATCAAGAGTATTAAAATATGATTATGTGCCTGCTAAATATAACACTTTCACTGTTAAGATCTTTGAGAGGATGTTTATGATTTAGAAAACATTTGTCCTCAAGAAACTTGTTGACTACGACTGACTTTTTCAGCAACCATGATGAGTATTTAGGAAATCCCGGATGGGCAGTGAAAAAACCTCCAAATTATTTTCTAATATAATGAAAATCCAGGAACATGCAGTTTAACAAAGAAGTGGATTGGCTCGCATTATGTTTTATAGAGAGTTATGTATGCATTATTTTAGAATTGCATTTTTATTTTTGTATGTTGCAGCTCTTACGTGTTTATGTAAGTATGTGAAAAATTTTAGCCCTACCCCCTGTATGCTCACGGAGTAAATCACCTCTCCTGAAGAACAGCAAGGAGGTACACCCAGAAGCCACAAGCCGCCTAAGAAAGGCCAGGCTCTATGTAGCATAGGGTCAGGCACAGAACTCAGCCCACCCTGCTGGTGGGTATTCTCAGTTCTCACTGGCCCTGAACATCTGCTCTTGAGCCCATGGCACTGCCTTCCTACTCCCAGATGCCAGGACACAGGGTCAACTCTACCCATGAACCCAGATGCCCCTCGTAGATGCCCAGCTGGTGAGGGGCCTACGGCTTCACCTCACCTCTCTGTGTGAGACCTTCCCTCCAGAAGAGATGCTGACACGACATGGTCAAAAAGGTGTTTTAAACTAGGATCGGTCCCATTGTGAGGGACCCTCATTAGGAATCAAGGAATGAAAGAGATATCTTGAGTACTGGCCATGCAAAGCAAACATCTGAAACGGAGCAGCTTCTGCATCTGGTGGTGGCAGCGGCCAGCAGCGACACCTAGTGTCCCAGCAGCGACTTTAGCGATGCATTTAGATACACAGTAGTTCTTCCTGCCAAACCTAGTTCTGCAGCCCTTTGGTGATTTTGTGAGCTTCCTAATATCCTTTCATAAATAATTTATTGCCTTAAGTGAGTCAGAGTAACTATCTAGGGCTCTCAACTAACAGCTTTAATATAAACACTGGCCAAAGTTCCAGAACCAATATATGCTACATGCACTTGGGTATCCAGGAGTCTGATCCTCCACACAGACCCTCAGCATCTAACAAGGATGGGGAGGTGAAAGTGGTGACAGTGGGAAGGGACGGGGACTGGACTGCAAGGGCCAGGAGAAGTAGATGTGGTAGAGAAGGTAACATGAGGGTCATTCGAGAGAGGGAGTCCCACTCCATCCCAAGCCATAGCCCAACCTCGTTTCAGCCCCAGCTGCCTCCTCTGTGCCAACCCAACCCCATCACCAGTTCCTGAGAGCTCCAGCTTCAGCTGAGTCTCAAGTTTTCTCCCATGTCCAGGGAGGCAAGGCTTAGGGGACTCCGGTCAGTCTCCATCTGGCCAATTGGTCAGGTAAGCAGACTTGTCCCTGTGCACAGTGAGGCCCGTCTCCCGCCTGCCGCATCACCCGTCCTGATGGATGGGCTCCTATGGCCTCGAGACACCAACTCAAACTTCTCTGTCCTCATCTTCTTCCCAGATCATGCTCTTCTGCCACTTTTCCACCTCCTGCATTTGGTCTTTGAGATCTGTGTTGAAGCTTAGTGGGCTGATCTCTTGGTGAGCCGGGGTGAGGGGAGGGCCGGGGACGGCATTCAGGGGTAGGAGACAGCTCTGTTAGAGCTTGGCACCCCAAGATCAACTGAGCCAGATTCTGGACATCTTTATCTTTTTGAGATTCTAAATATAGCGATGTTCTGCCCCTGCCCGCTTCGCCCTCTCCATCCATCTTCTGCAGAGGGAGTGCCCTGGTGGGTGTGCCTAGGAATAGCTGGACTCAGTCCAGGGCTTCCAGAGGTGACCCAGAAGGACAAGAACTTCCAGCAGGTATTCCTGTGAGAAAGCTCCAGCCACTTTCCTCCTGGATCCCGTATCCCCAAAACAAATCATGTCCACACAGTCCTGGACCCTTTCTCATGATCTAAGATGTTATCTTAGCATCTGCTTCCAGACTTTCTCTGAGTCAGGCATTACTAACTTGGTTTACCAGTGACTCCTTGTGACACTGGCACATAGCATGGAGCACCAGAGATCACGTCCACTTGCTAGTGACTCCTCAGTCTGATGCTTCTCTCGTTCAGCCATTCACCACTCGCCTTTGGCATCTTTGGGTATAAAAGATCTTGCGTCAGTAATACAAGGAACCACTTCGAGGGTCCCCGGGGCGTGAACAGGGATGGACAGTTTCACTGCAGGGTAATGTGGTGTGGTCACAGGTACTTTCCCAGAGAAAGCTTCCTGCCCTGTCAGTGGCCTTCCGTCACCCTAACTGCAGTGAGCTTAGGAAAAAAACTTTAGGACGAATGTACATTGTGCTTTATATTTGATTTCATGACTTGAGGAGAAAATGATCATTTGTCTAGCTGTAACATAATAGTCAAAGCGTCATGTTCCTATGGAAAACATGCATCAGAGATTTTTATAAATCCAAGTACAGTGGTGTGTGCCTGCTACTCAGAAGGCAGAAGCAGGAGGACCGCGTAAGCCAGGAACTCAAGACTAGCCTAGGCAATAGAGTGAGACCTTGACTCAAAAAATAAATAAATACATTAATTAATTAATGTCATACAGTACAATGTAAAATTTCATGTGACTTCTCTACATAAAACAAGATATTTCAGAGTTTTCCCACACAGAGAAGGCCTGTCTCCTAGATTGCTCTTACCCCTTCCAATGCAGTGGAGTCTCCCCCACTCTGGGTTCAGCTTCCGGTATTAGTGACTGCTACGTCAGTGGAAATGTGGGGGAAGTGTCCGCCTCTGGAAAAACACCTAAATTCTCTCGCTTGGCTCCAAGACCTTTCCGTTTGGGCATTCTTCCCCAAGAGCTCCATCCCACATTAATCTCCACCCACTCTTTGCTCTCTACACAGCAACGATTTACAGATCCCCAAATAATAAACAATATGCTAAGCTACTTCCTGCCTCCACGATTTTTCACAAGCTGCTCCCTTTGCCTGGAGTGCCCCTGCCCACATATCCATCTGGAAAACTCCTACTCATCCTTCAAGACCCTGCTCAAGGGCTCCTCTTCTGTGAAGTTTCCAAGCAGACTCAAGCCAAGTGAATCAGTTCCTCCCATGCCAGCACTCTATCGTGCATGCATACCGCTCCTTGCTTCTTAGTCTATCTCTTTTTTTAATGTGACTAATTCTCTAACTTAATTGTGGGGGCTGAAATGAGAGACACTGTATCTTCTTCATGTTTTTGGTTCTAAATATGGCACCAAGCAGTATAAGTATTTATAAATAGTTTATATAAAATAATGAATAAAACTTATTTTGATTTCTTTACTCTGCTTTATTTTTAGTCAAGATAAGGACACCAGGGCCAGAGATTTAGCTCAGTGGTTCTGGCATCTCCCTGGCAAGAGCAAGGTTCTGAGTTTGATCCCCAGGACTTCATACCATAAGGCCAGATATGATGGTCCATGCCTGTGATCCCAGCACTCAGGAGGCAGAGGCAGGAGGATTGCTGTGTTCGAGGCTGGCCTGGGCTACATAGGGGCCAGCCTGAACTATAAAATGAGACCCTGTCTCAAAAATAAAAAAATAAATAAATAATTAAAAGATAAAGAGACCAATGTTTTCACTTAAACTTTGTAAAACATTAAAACAGACAAAAGGCAAAAGTAAAACAAAACTTAAAGAAATTAGTAGCACTTAGGAAATCAGTATAGCAATTTCTCAAAATTAAAAAAAAAATTCCATTTGACCCATCTGTACTTCTGCTGGTTATGTTCCCAAAAATCTTCAAGTCATATTACACTGATACATGCATATCCATATTTATAGTAGCACAATTCATAGTAGCTAACTCTTGGAGGCAACCAAAATGTCCAACAACAGATGAATAGATATAGAAAATGTGGTATACACATGCAATGGAATACTACTCAGTCATAAAGAGGGAAAGGTTGAGTCACCTGTAGGAAAATAGATGGTTCCGGGGAGGAGTAGAGAGGAGATTCAACTCAGGACCTTTTGCTTGCCAGGCAAGCATGGCACCACTGAGCTAAACCCTGGGCCCAAATGATGGATCTTAAAACCATAATAAAAGTGAAATAAATCAGACAGAGAAGGACAGATATTACATGATTTCTCTTATGTGAGAAACCCAACATAAGAATAACTTGAAAAGCAAAATAAAAGAGAGATAGTAAGTAAGAGACAGGGAGGTAGGCTCTGTGGAAATGAGATCTGAGGAGGTAGGGAGAGAAGAGGGTCAGAGGGAAGGGGGAGTGAAAATAAAATGTGATATGTATTTGTATCAGTTTTCCAAGATGAATGAGATTATTATGTACCACCAATACATACTAAAAATTTTCCATTTAATCTGTAGACATTCACATTTTATAGTCTGTGTGGTTCTACTGTGAACTTATCAGACCAATGGATTTCCTTGACTTTGGGGCATTTATAGAAGTAGCCAGGTGGGGAAAGGGCACCAGAACAGAGTCCAGCCAGGTTGCACAATGGCAGCTCCTATTACAGTGACATGCTATTCCAAGTCTCTTACTTACACATGAAGACACAGTGACTCATCTAATCCTCACCATAACTCTGTCAGTTGGCTATTGCTATACTCATTTTAGAAATGAGGAACCAGAGGCAGACTGCTTAGAGTAACCTGCTTACAATCACACAGTGAAGCAGCGACAAAACAGACCCAAAGCCAGGAAGTCTAGGTGGGGGCTGGTTCTTCCCATCCCTATGCTACTTTGTCTCCCGAAGCAACAGATGGCAGTTTTGCTTAAGAATATAGGAAACACGAGGGAGAAGATGAATATGCTCTTCGACAATAAGTCATCCAAGTCCCAAACTCTGGGATACCCTCTGGGTTCATAAATATTCTGCAAAAGTGCTCAGCGTTATTCTGCACAACTAGACCCAAGAGAGCCCAGTCTCCTCTGTAAGAACATTTCTGCTTCACCACAGAGAGAAAGTGGTTGATCTTAGTTGGCCTCCTTGAGCTCGCAGCAGTCCTCGTCAGCCTTCTCCGGAAGCCTTGTCTTGTTGCCCGGCTGGGTGGCTTGAAGAGCTCCTGCACTAGGCTGGGGAACCGGTAGGGCCACTTTTCTGCAGCCCCGCAGGACCTGGCAGGACCTCAAACTTTCACAGACTCTTGTGGAATAGCCAAAGTGTGTTCATGAAGCAGCCTAGAATTTACCTGGCTGGGAGTGTGGAAGACGGCAGTGGTGTGATAGAGAGACAGAATGGAAAGGTCTCATATGACCGTGAAAGGCCTTATATACAAAGTAAAGAAATTAGATTTCCCCCTCAATATAAGCAATGGAGAGACTCAAAACTTATGCCCGCCCAAAAGATTTACAGTTTCTCTGCTTTAAACCATTGCTTTATCTTTCCTTACATTGCAAATACTTTCTCAACAGTGAGGAAACACTGCCATCATGTGGCTGCCAACTGATGCCTGCTCCAACCTGTAAATTGCTACATTTATATTGGTACTGCTCAATAACTAAAGAAGCACTTTCTGCACTGAAACATCTGAGGTAAAGATATGTTAATCTGTTAAAAAAAATTGTTATTATAATGTTTTCCAAGAAATCAACATCTAGGTTTAATCCCCCAGTTTCTTACTTTGCTTTTTAATATTCCAGTCTAAGATTTTAGAGATTCTGATGGCAGAGATCTCTTGAGTTCCCAGACCTTGTTTCTGCAAAGGTTCTGTCATTTCTGGGGAAGGTCGTACCAAACTGATGTTCTCTATGCGTGGTCTAGCAGTTGGACAGAAATTCAACTCCTGTTTCTTTCTTTCTTCCTTCCTTTTCTCTCTTTCTTTCTTTTTCTTCTGTTCTTTCTTCTTTTCTTTTCTCTCTCTCTCTTTCCTTCCGAAAAGGTCCATCCGTCCTTCCTTCCACCTTTCTTTTCCCTACCCTCTCTGCACTTCATCGCGGCATCTGTACCGGGTTCTTCTTCTTCATGGGTTTGTTGTAAGGATAACATGGTAAGGGAGTGCCAGCACATCACAGGTCTTATTAGGGAGCTCCCTTCCCTCCTTGAGCACATGCTCTTGAGCAAGGGGTAGGTACCCCTGAGGGCAGGAATTTAACTGGGATTTAGCGAGGCTACCACAACAGAACTGCTCATCCTCTTGGTTTGGGGGACCACCGGCGTCGCCATGTGTGGGCCGCAGCCTGGGGCTTGGTAAGGATTGCAATCCGGCCGGCTCCTCGGTGCGCAGCTGCCCGCAGGTGCGTGGGCGTGAGCCAGGCGGGGCCGGATTCATTCTGCGCCCTCGGCTAGAGCCAAGAGCCGTGTCTGTGGATAATTCAATCCCCCTGGGACTCGAGAGTCTGGCCTCACCCGCGGCTCGGCTGATTGGCTGTCTCAGCGCCCCCGCCTTCGGCACCCCGCGTCCCAGGTGGCTCGGGGCCCTGTGGTGATCTCTGTTTACGGAGACTTGGGCTCCATCTCTGCACTCGCTGCCCTTCGGGGCTCCGCCCGCAGAAGCTGGGAGAACACGCGGGGGAACCCTTCCCCTCCCCCACCGCCCGAAGAGGTCGGGTAAGGGGGAACCGGTACATGTGGGAAGGGAGTCCCCCGGCCTGGGGGTCCGGCTGTCCCCCACCGCTGTACCTCGCACACACCCAGGAGTTCTGTTTGTAGGCCTGGCTCCTGTGCCCTGCGCCCTCTGCCCGCGATCGGTTTGATGCTGAATCTCAGAAGTGCCAGCTCCTCAGCGGAGGCTCAGCCGTGGGGAGTTTACTCACAGGTGTCTCTTCACTCCCGCAGACGGCGATGACCCCCAGGACCGCCGGACCCCCCGACGGGGGCTGGGGCTGGGTGGTGGCGGCCGCAGCCTTCGCAGTGAACGGGCTGTCCTACGGGGTCTTGCGTTCCCTGGGCCTCGCCCTGCCTGACCTCGCCGAACACTTTGATCGAAGCGCCCAGGACACTGCGTGGGTCAGCGCGCTGGCCCTGGCCGTGCAGCAGGCAGCCAGTGAGGGGGGCCCCAAGGTGGGAGGTGGGAACATGCTGGAGGGGCCACGAGAGTAGTGCTGGGAGACCCACTTGATTCCGGACAACTCCAAGATGGAACCAGGCTCTAGAGAAGAGTGGGTCTCGTGGTCAGGGGGAGGAGCTAAGAGACCAGGGGAGGAGTTTTAGGTTAAGCAACAGCCAATGAGAAGTGTCAGAGAGAGTTTGGGGATCCGGAATTGTCGTTGACTCCGCCCCCTTCTAGGCCCAGTGGGCAGCGCCCTGAGCACACGCTGGGGGGCGCGCCCGGTGGTGATGGTTGGGGGCGCTCTTACTTCGCTGGGCTTCGTCCTCTCGGCCTTCGCCCAAAGCCTGCTGCACCTGTACCTCGGCCTGGGCCTTCTCGCTGGTGAGGGGAGTGGGATGCCCGGGTCCCTCTGGACTGTTGGGGGGACAGGAGTTTGTTGTGGGCTGAGGGAGCGGAGGAGGCGTGTAGTTGGGGCGGGCACATCTGGCTCCTGCCTTCATCCTGTCCGTTCATCCGCAGGCTCTGGCTGGGCCCTGGCCTTCGCGCCCGCCCTCGGTACCCTCTCCCGGTACTTCTCCCGCCGTCGCGTCTTGGCAGTGGGGCTGGCACTGACAGGCAACGGGGCCTCTTCGCTGCTCCTGGCGCCCGCCTTGCAGCTCCTCCTTGACACTTTTGGCTGGCGGGGCGCCCTGCTGCTCCTTGGCGCTGTCACCTTCCACCTTACTCCCTGTGGCGCCCTACTGCGCCCCCTCTCCCTTCCCGGCGACCCCTCGGCCCCACCTCGTGGCCCCTTAGATGCCCTCGGCCTGAGTCTCTTCAAGCGCCGGGCCTTTTCGGTCTTCGCCCTGGGCACAGCCCTGATTGGGTGCGGCTACTTCATCCCCTACGTGCACCTGGCTCCGCATGCTTTGGACCTGGGCCTGGGGGGTTACGGGGCAGCGCTGGTGGTAGCTGTGGCTGCGGTCGGGGATGCGGGTGCCCGGCTGGTCTGCGGCTGGCTGGCAGACCAGGGCTGGGTACCCCTTCCACGACTGCTGGCAGTGTTCGGGGCTCTGACCGGCCTGGGGCTGCTGGCAGTGGGCCTGGTGCCCGCGGTGCGGAGCGAGGACAGCTGGGGAGGCCCCCTGCTGGCGGCAGCCGGGGCCTACGGGCTGAGCGCCGGGGGTTATGCCCCTTTGGTTTTCGGTGTCCTCCCGGGGCTAGTGGGCATCGGCGGTGTGGTGCAGGCCACGGGGCTGGTGATGATGCTGATGAGCCTTGGGGGACTGCTGGGCCCTCCCCTATCAGGTAAGGACTTGTGCCAGCGGATCTGTTCACAACCATCCTGTCCCTGGACTGCGAGGACTCTAATTTCTTTACCTGTCTTCTCAGGCTTCCTAAGGGACGAGACAGGAAACTTCACCGCTTCTTTCCTGATGTGCAGTTCTTTCATCCTCTCTGGCAGCTTCATCTACATGGGGCTCCCTAGGGCGCTCCCCTCCTGCCGTCCAACCTCACCTCCACCCACCCCTCCCCCTGAGAGCGGGGAGCTGCTCCCTGCTCCGGAGGTTGTCCTCTCCCCAGGAGGCCCTCGCTCTACCGAGGCCACTTGTTGACCATTATCTCATTTAAGCCCCTCCCTCCAATAAAATTTTTTTTGATGCTCCAGAAAACACCAACAGTTAACCAACTGAGGGCCTTTAAAATATTCTATTTAACACATTCCTAAAAAGGGTCCCAGTGTCCCTGAGGGTGGGGAAGAATGTGCGTCCATGCAGCCAGTGGTTTTCTCTTTGCCCATCCCTGCCACTCCTCTCTGAGGAGTGGTCTACCAGTCAGTGTGTTTGCTGGTCATCAGGGAAGAGGCTCCTGGCTATCATCTTCATTTTTCTTACTGGAATATCCAGATCCCACACACTTAATTCTTTCTTGAATTTCAGTTCCCCTCTAGCGGCCTGAGGGAAATACAAGGACCCTAGGGTCAAAGTTCAACTCTTTTATGGCCAGCTCCCACACACGTGCACACATGTACCTGCCACCGGGCAGTACTTTTGATTTCTTTCTAAGTCACAGGAACTGTGGGAAAGTGGACTAGAGGAAAGAAGTCTGGGTTGCTAGAGTTCCAGGACACCTGACCTCCCACCCAGTCATGACTCTGTCAGCACATGGGCCCCAGATCCTTTTGAGGTTATGATTATTCAGTTTTATCCCAAAAGGACATCACTGTTTCCCCAACATCTGCCTTCAGAGAGGAAACTTTAAGAGCAACACCAGGGATTACATGTAAAACAAAAAGTCTGATTCTCACAGTTAATTCACAGCTCACTGGAGCAGGAACTCCAAGATCCTTTAGAAAAGGTTGGGAAAACAAAAGAAAAAAGGAGAGTCCTCCACGAAATACGAAGAGTTGGCACACATGTCCCAGGAGTCCCAGGCCCTGGGGGAGGCAGGTCAAGACTCTTAAGGCACGGCATTTCTGTGGATGCCTTGTTAAGGCAGAAGGACCTGGAGCTGTCAGGCTCTGGCTTTGGGGGACGGAGTGCCCTTAATTGAGTTCAGTCTTCTCCCAACCCCTCTTCCTTGGGCAGGGAGACTTTGGTATCCAGTGCCTCTATTACAAGTTCCTGGGGCCTGGAAGTAGGAGCTGAGAAGCAGGAGAAGAAGTGGGGCAGGGTAAGGAGAATTCCACTTCCTGCAAGGAGGAAGGCCCCTGCCACCACAAAAGAAGTCGTGTAGTTGCCTGTCACATCCCGGAGGTATCCTAGGTCCAAGAGAGAAAAAAAACACAGATGATGAGTGATTGGTTCACTGGTACAGGCAACATCTGGTACCCATTTTTGGGTATAGAGAAGACTCGGTCTTGTTCTTGGAGATGGAACTTCCAAGGTTAGGCAGGGTGAATGTGAGAACTCTGGTTTCTCTTGGGACCACCAAAGATAATTTCAACCACCTTTCTGCCTTTAGAAAGGACCTTTAAAACACCACAGATGCTAATATGGATCTGCTGACACACATTAAGTCAAGCATACCCGTGGGTTTCTTTCCAACAACTGTGGTCTATCTATGGCTTCAGTTAATAGTTAAGGGGAAGATGTTAAAGGTCTGGTATCTTGACTCTGGAGAACTTTAACCAGATGGCTTAGAAACCTGGGCAGAGGCCCAGTGGCCAAAGGAAAGGAAGACACTGGAGTGTTATGTCAGGTCAGGCCCAGCCAGGTCGTCTGAAAACCCAGGGTATATGTACCCTACCAAGGGTTCCCTTAGCTCCTCTATGTCTCTCCACTAAGACCGTCTGAGGTGCAGGTTCTTTGTCCTGTGGACCCATTTCAGGGCTGCTGTGACTGAGCATGTGGATTGGATTCTGTCCCACACCAGAGGGCACGATTCACAGAAGCTATAATGGGAATACTTCCTTCCCCTGACTGTGTAAGCCCTAGCCCACCAGGAAGCCCCATCCCCTTACCTGACAGAGGAGCCCCTAGCAATCCTCCAATGCTCTCTACCATCTGCAACAGTCCCAGGCCACAGTAAATCCTTCCGGTCCCCACCAGTTCAGGTAGCACGGAGAAGGCCACGGGGGTCAGGGCTCCTGATGTGAAACCGTAGGCCACAGCCAGAACCACCAAGGCTGTGGGAGCCTGAGCCACAGGGAAAAGGGCTAGTGATACTCCAGTCAGGGTGGACCAGAGCATCAGGAGTCGTGCCACAGGCCCTGGAACTGTGTCTCCTAACCACCCTGAGGACACACGCCCTACAAGATCAGAAACAGCAGCTACTGAGAGCAGGAAGGCAGCAGGCAGAGGATCCCAACCCAGGTCCTGAAGGTGGGCCACCAGGTGGACGTAGGGAATGAAGTAGCCAGTGTTGATCAGGGTGAGGGCGACTGTGTAACGGAGGAAGGGGCCATGATGAAGGAGGGAGGTTAGCTGGGTCCCAGGGCCACCCACAGCAGTGTCCTCAGCCAGGGAGAGTGGGCGAAGGAGAGCACCACAGGCTACAAGGTGGCAGGAGAGGGCAGACACCAGGAGTAGGGCCCCCCGCCAGGCATAGTGGTTGAGCAGCCACTGGAAAAGGGGGGCAAATGCAAAAGAGGAGAGGCCCACTCCTGTCAGTGCCAGCCCCATGGCCAGGGATCGACGGCGCGAGAAGTAACGGGACAGACATGCCAGGGTCGGAGTGAAGGTCAAGGCCCAGCCAGAGCCTGTCAAAGAGGAAGAAACAGGGATTGGAGACTTTGCAGGAGGGCAGAGGGAAGCTCAGGCCATCCAGTAATCCCAGCACTACCAGCAGCCCTTGCTTTGGAGGCCCCCAGACTTGGGTTACAGTCCTGGCTTGATACTTTCTAGCTGGGTGATTTTGTATGTTTAATTTACTTTCCCAGCCTCAATCTACTTATTTGCAAAATACACAGTGTTAATACACTTAATAGGACTGGGGGACTTAATGGGACTAGAGAGGTCTGTAAAGTAATTAGCACAGAACTTTGGAGTTAGACCCCAGCTCTATCATCTATCACTGCTGGTGGTGTAAGATTCCTTTGTCAAGTTGTATAATCTTTGAAAGGCTTTCTTTGTACATAGGCTAATGATATCTATTTCACAATCACAGTGCCCAACACAGTTTTACCGATATTCTTCCTGTCCCACTCCATTCTTAGCTTTAGGCTTGTATACTCAATACTCATTATTCTGCAGCTTTCCTAATTTTCTCCCCCTCTTTATCGATTTAGTCATTTTTCCTAAGCATTGCCCTCAAGGCACAGATGCTAGCCAAACTTTGTCTACTTCTCTCTAAGCTTTTTTAGAAGAAGTAGGAAGTAAATGAAAATCGAAGGGCCAAAGATCCAGGCATTCGGCTCTCCTGCCCTTGCCCAGGATCTCACCTGAGAGCAGCCCGATACTCAGGTATAGATGGGTCAGAGAGGTAGCAAAGGAGGCGAGCAGCATCCCCAGCGCGGCAAGGATGCCCCCAGTCATCACCACAGGCCTGGGCCCGAACTTCGTGCTCAGGGCACTACCTATGGGACCTGGGGAAGTGGGAGGGAGTTCGTCGGGGTCTCCGGCACCCTAGCACGGCATCCTCCCCACCCTCACCCTTGCCGTTCCTTTTCCTCATCCCTCTTTTCCCCCAGGGTCCCCGCACGCTGGACCCAGGGGCAGCACTCACTCCCAAACTGCTGCACCGCGATTCCTATGGAGGCAATCCAGGAAACACGAGCCGCCTGCTCCTCAAACGCGGCGACAAACTCCACGAAGAAGACGCCGAAGGAGCGCAGCACCCCGAACACCAGCGCCGACTGGAAGAACGCAGAGAGCACCACCATCCATCCCCAGCCGCCATCGGGAGGCTGGGCTCTGCCCGCCATGTGGACAGGAACAGGGCTGCGGCCACTAACAGCCCCTGCGGGAGCTGGGCTCTGGGCGCCTCACCACAGCCCACCCACCCATGCACCCTGAGGGCCGGCGGGGATGGGGCGGTGTGCCTAGGAGGGGCTGGTGGAGCGGGAGGCACAGAGAGAGGCGCCCGCGCATTCCCCAAGGCGGGAGGAGGAGAAGGACCTAGGCGCCCCGGAGCGCGAACAAGCCAGGGCAAACCGGCCCCCAGCACGGGGGCGTGGCCCGGCGAGTCCAGGCCTGAGTCTACAGGCGAGCCCAGCGTTCGGCTAAGGAACAGGGGGCCGAACTGGGTTTGGGCCAGGCTCCAGATACGCGCCAAGCTCGGTGTGGGTTATTTGTTTTATCTTTGCGAATGTCAGCACCCGGCACAGCCGGCAGACATCCTTTCCTTAGCTCGCCAATGAGGACGCGTACTCCAGAGCAAGGGGCGGGGCCAGAAGGGCTGGGCGGGATTAAACTGCAGTTCCGGACGGGCAGTGAGGTGGGGCGCATGCGCAAGAGGGAACCCGAGGAGGTCGGCTGCATAGGTCCCCACGTGATGTCAGGGTCTACGGTGAAGGTACAGAGGTTCGGTATCTGTTGTGAGCCGAGCTTGTCCACTGTTAAGTAGTAAGGCCTGCACTTAAGCAGAGGTCGTAGATAAACTGGTTCTGGAAACAAGCACTCATTGCTTGTTTAACGAGGGGGTCCAGGAATTGCCAGGCCATGTATCGAGGAGGGAGGTTATGAAATCTGTAAACCTTTCCTTGGCTGCTAAGGCAGCCTGGAAAAATCTAGATGCCTGGACCCCAGAGAAGTTCACCGGCCATGAAAAAACAGAAGAGAAATGGATTGTTGACTCCTTCATTTCTGTGGTGAAAACTCGTTCCTGTCACTTCTGTTCCCACTAACAGGAAATCTACAGGTCATTGATACCAAAAATAAACGAGGGAAAGGAAGGGCGTCTGTAAGTTCACATGTCTCCACCAACACCACCTACACTTTCCTCAGTGGGGCTGGAACATTTTTCTGTACCTTCTAACAACAGTTTTTGATCTCATGACAGACTATGACCATGACCACTGGCGCAGTCAGCCCCTCCTATTCAGCTAGTACTCTCCCAGCCCCGTATCAGACCCAAAAGCACTAATGACTTGGACTTCCTGTTACTTTATTGTAAGGAACAGCTCCTCAAGACCCTGACTTTATCCCAGACTAGTGAGGAAAGATGCAAACGAAAGGAGGTCGTTTAGTTTTTTTTTTTTAATTGTTATAATTTCGTGTATAGAAATAAAAATCATACTGTAATACCCTGTCTAGACATAAGCGGAGTCAAAAAACATAGGCACATGTAGAATTGGTTGGGGCAGACATCAGTAGTTAAGAGTTGAGTCAGATCACAGTTTCAATCTTGACTTGATCACTTATTAACTTGGTTAAGATACTGAAGTTTTCAATTGGTTTCCCCCCTTGTAAATCGGGGATAATAATAATGCCTAAGTTTTTAAGGTTTGCCAGGACTGTCAAATTAGTAAAGCCATGCACCCAAATGCTTAGTCTAGGGTATGACATGTAGCACAGGATAAGTGATATTAGCTGGTCTTATTTTCAATAGCTGTAGTGAGAAGTGAATAGGCTTCTAGTTGAGTTTCGGGGTGTTTGTTTTTTTAAAAGTCTAATCCAGGTCATGGGTTTTAAAAGATTAAGAAACACAATCACAATCTGTAACAATTACAAGGAATTGCAAAGGTCACATTAACTGGTTTTTATCATAAGAGAGGAACTTATGGCCTACCTAAAAGGAGATTACAGTAGAATTTGTGATTTCTGCTCAGGGCTGACCGAGCACATCTGTGCACCCAGGAGACACATAGACAGGGAAAAAGGTGACAGATGCACATGTACCGGATAGATGCCAAGATACTATTGTTAAGAGAAAGCTAGACCTGGGATGTTGGCTTTCAACTATATGGTCTTCTCACTGCCGCCTCCAGACCCTATTGTCCTTATGGGATCCAAGTCCTATCCATTTTTTTTGGTGAGGATGGTGTAGTGTCCTAACCTTAAGATCCCTAGGAGAGAAACTACCCCCACCCCTTGGTATTACTAGGAGCTTCCTAATTTCTCTCTGTGGCCTCCACACCTCAGGCAGGAAGTGACTTCAGACTAGCAGGATGCAGGTGGCTCCGGAGAAACTTCATGAAGTCACTGATTCCTACACAATAAGCCGGAAGGCAAGGGCTGGAAAGGGAGAACACTTAAGATGTTTGGTGGCATAGGAGAGTGAAATGAGCACAGAATTAAGATATATTCAGGAGGGAAGAAATCTCTTTCTAAGACCCAGATACCCCCAGGCAAGAATCCAGGACACAGTGGTGGCACAAAGAGGCTTCTTTATTCCAAGGATCTGATCTCCCAAGACTTAACACTTTCATCCCCAGGCACTTTTCACCTGCCTATCCACTCTGCTAAATAGATACCATGGCTCCTTCTCACATTTCTCTCCTGCTTTCCCTCCTTCTTCAATTCTGCAATAGGGTGATGGGAATTAAAATGCAAAAAGAAATAAGAGTTGCCTTTTCACCAGACCCCAAATAAAAGCCACCAGTACTGACTTATCTTGAGGTGTTCCACCCACAGATTCAAAAGTGCTTCTTACCCTCCACCCATGTCCTATAGTCAAATAGGTCCCAGGGCAACAAGAGTCAGACTATACATCAAGGATTCAAAGTATTATCTAACACACCAGACATTCTTGTTTTATCCAAGAGGTAAACACCATGGTCAACTTTCATCCTACCTGGTCTATACCAGGAACTGTAGCCCTCATCGAACCTCTTAATCCTACCTGCCACCTTGGCCAACCAGAAGAGCTCTTTGACTGATGAGTCAACGAGTCTTTTAAGTCTCTTAAATCTGTAATCCCAACAACAATCCCAATCATAATCCAAAACTTCTGCAAACCCAGAAAGGAACTCAGCCCCTTTTTTCTTCTTGCAGAAGGTTCTAGTGCCCTTACTGGTTCCAGACAGGAATACAGTAGAAAGAACACTGTGTCTCAGACCCAGATTTTCTACGGTGAGAAAGTTACCAAAAGCCCGCAACTTTTAGAGGCAAAGAAGCTGATTCTGGAATCTGGACAATTGCCAGATGGTGGCCAAAAACAAGGAAGAAGGGGCTCATCATAGGTAGAGAGTTAGTCATTAGTGCCTCTGCACGAATGGATGGGTCAAGACTCTTTAGTTAAATATAGAGGTTCATAATTTTCCCCTCAATCACAGTACAAACTGTGTGGAATCAGATAAGGTCACATCATTTCTGATAAGGCATTTCACATCGTTCCACAGAGTGGTCAACTCAGTGCTAAGAACAGGCCCCAGTGGAAGAATTACAGGCTCTCTTAAAACACTTGGATGACAGATGTACATAGTGCAGCCAAACCCACATGACCAGGTTAATGGGACAGTTTAGCTTCTGAACCCTCTTGTAGGAAAGACTACCGGCCTCCACTTTGGGAGGCTGAAGCAGGAGGATCTTGAGTTCAAGGCCAGCTTGCACTACAGAATAAGACTGTGTCTTTAAAAAGAAAAACAAAAACAAAAACAAAAAACCCCCAGGAAATACAGTATCTAGTGCCCATACCTCCATCATGCAAGAGGCATTTATTACCTCAATTTCAGGCTCACAATAAAGGTTCCTATAATCCTTGAAAAACAAAGAAGAGTCTATGTCAGTCATGGCAAACCCATGGCATATGTGTCACAACAGGCTGTATGTATCACTGAAAGCTCTAAGATTCGCCATCACTGGTCTATATTCTGTTCTAGCCCACAAGAGAATACCACGGAGGGTTCCTGTGCAATTCCACAAGTTCCCGGGGCTTGCCCAAGAACAAATAAAGGTTCCAGACCTAGAAATTGGAGGAGCAGAACACAGAGAACCCCTTTCTCTGTTTAAACCAACCAGTGAGCAAACAAGAGAAAGAACAATTCTAAGGATAAAAGTTATAACAGTAACAATATAAAAACACTCAAGCCAGAGGACAGAGCCAAGTGCTAATCTCTGCCAGCAGAGTTGTGACCTCACCTCCCCGTTTCAGGTCACTTTTATCACACTTGTAGAAGAGGGACCTGGGAAACACAATAGAACGAAGGCCCTGATGCAACCGAAAGGCCTCAATAAATTATATTTACAGATAAACAAGGTGAGATTGGGGGCTGTAGGCAGAGGGCTGTTTCCTTAAGATTTTTTTTTTAAGAATGTTTTTTGTTTATGGCACCAGGGATCCAGCTTGGGTCCTTGAGCTTGCGATGCAGCCAAAGGAACCACTGAACTGAATCTCTGACCTCCTTAAGGAAACGAGACCTCCATTCTCTCTCTTCCTCCAACCTCTAGCTAGACAATCTAGACTGTGGGAAAGAGGTTTTGACCAGCAAAACAGAGGCAGATCTAGCCAGGATCTGCCACCCCTGCTCTCCCCGGCAAGAAATTAAGGTGGCGGCAGTTTTTGACATCAGAGTTGTCTCACATAGCCCCATACCAAGACTGATCGGAAGTCAGGCCAGAGCCTGCAGCATTCCCATCCTCCAGGGAGCAAGGGGAGCATGGGCCAGCGCTCAGCTAGGGCCCTCCCAGGATATGGTAGTGCACTTTGGTGTTGGTAGCAGCTCCGTGTTTCTGGCGTAGATGCAGCCGAAGTTGACTCTTGTGCCGGAAATGCAGGCCGCAGGGGTCACACTGCAAGAGGACAGCTGGGTCAGGTCCCTTCTAGTTTACAACTTAAGAGTTGAGTGAGGAGAACTGTTCAGCTCTCCACTGAAAATTAGGTCTTTGGACCTTGCATCCTTCCAAATCCTCAGGGATGCCCAGGGAATAGGTCTTGCTTTATTTAGGGTTTCCCACTGCTTAGCCCCTCTTTGGGGGAAAATATATTCACTCCCGAAGTGTAACTCTCTCCCTCCTTAGTCCTCATGCTCCCTGGGACTCTTCCAGCTGCAACCCATATCCCAGTGATCCAGGGGTAGCAAGCCTGCTCCTCTCCAAGCACCGCCCCTAGGTAAATGGGAGGTAATTCTGAGGCTGGTCCTCTCTGGATACCCACATGGTATGGCTTCTCTCCCGTGTGGATGCGGACATGGCTCTTGAGGGTCTGTAAGTGGCGGAAGCGGGTTCCACAGGTGGAACAGGGATATGGCTTCTCTCCAGTGTGGATCAGCACGTGCGCCCGCAGATGCGCCACCTGGGAAGAGAGGACCCTTCAGACTGCACCTCCGGAGGGTCAGAAACCTTTGTTAGCCCACCCTTACCTCCACCCTTTGAACTGTCTTTGAGACCAGCTCCCTACCTGTACAAAGCGGGAACCGCAAGTCTCACACTTATAGGGCTTTTCTCCGGAATGGATTCGGCTGTGCGTTTTCAGGTTAGCTGGCCGGTTAAATCGGGCCCCGCAGATGGAGCAGTGGTAGGGCTTCTCCCCTGTGAGCAGGGCGAATGACAGGTGAGGGACACTACCAGTCACAGCGGCGGGCAGCAGGACCAAGGCTCTCTCCTCCTCTACCTGTGTGTACGGTGCGGTGACTGGCCAGGTTGCCTTTGTAGCGGAAGGTGGACCGACAGAGCTGACACTTATAAGGCTTGTCCTCCTCTCCAGGAGCAAAGGGGTCCAGCCCCGATGAGCACCCAGCCACAGCCTCACAATTCTGGCAGCCGAAAAACTCACTTCCTAGGAAGGCAGGGGTGGGGGGGTGTGAGTAACACCCACTGTGGTTATTTATTGGGGTGTCTTAGGTGCTGGGGAACTCTCAAGCCACACAGCAGAAAGCTTTCTTTTTCCCAGTTTACTGTGTGGTCTCTTGTGGCCCAGGCCGTATGGTTAGGAAGAAGACAGTCAAGTGCCCTGTGGTCCCAGCATTCTTTGCGCCTCTGAGAGAGGATTGAAAGCTCAAATGCAGCCTGGGCAATTGAGATCCTGTCTCAAAATAAAAAATACTTTGCCCAGGGTGTAGCCCTGGGTCCCATTCCTGGTATGAGTGGGTGGGTGATGAGCCAAGATGGGGCTCCATATTTCTGATTCCAGAGGGCTCTGCTATTTGTTTCAATAGTAGGAGTGGTATGTAGATGACCCGCTTGTGGGCCAGTCTTTCTGTTTTTCTCTTTTGCACTACTAGGGTTGACAGCCTGCCCATGAGGCCCGCCTCAAGTCCTATGCAGGCCTCAGCCCGGATGGGGATAGGCCGAAAAGTCCAACTTTGTTGCTCACTGGAAGCATCTGGGGAACTTTAAAAAATACTGATGTCAGAAGAGAAAATAACCCCAAGAAACTGATGCCTGATCCTCACTTCCAGATGTTCCATCTGGGGTGTGATTTGGACAATGGGAGTTTGAAAGGTTTCTCTCAAGGGATTGTAATTTACAACAAAGTTGAGGAATCTCTCAAAGGCCTTTCTTGAAAACTTTTGATCCAAATTGGCTTGAAGCAGCTATACAAAGACAGGCTGAAAAAGGGCTCTTACCGGATGGTGGACGAACATGCTCAGAGGTTGATCCTGTGGTCTCCTGAGCCTGGGGCACGAGGAGATAGTGGTTACCGGCTGGAGTTCCACATTTGAATTGTCCAATGGCAGCAGTTGGAGAAAGTCTAAGCAGATAGCCAGACCCACAGAAAAGGTTAGGAGAGATTACATAGAGAAAGAGAACTCCTTCTCCTGGAGAACTTGAAGTCAGAGGTCTGTCCTCTGGGGGTGATTTTTTTGTTTTGTTTTGTTTTTTTGAGATAGGGTCTCACTGTGTGGTTCAGGCTGACCTCAAACTTGTGATCCTTCTGCCTCAGCCTCTGCAGTGCTGGGATTACAGACATGTGCCACCATGCCTGTCACCTCTGGGGATGAATTAATATTAACAGCTGAGTCAAAGTTTCATTCCACTGACTCAGCTCAGGCCTTGGTCGACTTTCTAAGGTGGGCTAGTGTCTCCACCTCTGTCTCCTGACTGACCACACAGCCCCGGTGGCTTTGCCTTTTAACTGAGGCCACTAAGCTCTTGGGGTTCCAGGTTCTGTACCTGCTTTGGGGACCAGGGATGGGTCCTTCTTCACTGCTGCTGCTGTTGCTGGAGGCCTCATCTCCACTTGGGAGCGTGGCTTGAGGGCAAGGTTGACCAGAATTCTTCTCCCCCAGTAGACTCCCAGCTTGGGAGGCCTGAGAGTTTAGCACGATGAACTTATATTTTTTCCAGTTACAGGCCTTAGGGTCCGGGCTGGCTGGACTTGGAGGACTTTGATTACAGCTTCGAGATTCAGTAGGTGGGTCTGGGTGCCCTTCTGAGCGCCTCGGACTATCAGGTGGAGGGGCCGTTGGTCGTGTGGGAGGTTCTGGCTCTAGGGGTCGCAAGAAGATGCCTAGAGGTTCATAGCTGGGAAGTGTGATGGACATTAGTGCAGGTTCCTAAGCATTACCTATGGCGTCATCACTTGGGGCACCACCTCACCCATGATGGACATGGAACCCAGGCTCTCTCACCTGGCCTGGATGAAGCGGTGGCATGCCTGAACTACATGCTCCATCTGCAAGTAGGTGGCAGCCGCAAGGACCGCTGGTGCCGTGGCGGGAGAGAGGCGTAGGCGCGAAGTGTACATGAAATCCAGAAGTGGAGCAAAGCCTCTAGCTTCAGGGCCCCCAGGCAAGGAGAGCACGTCCACCCCGACTCCTGCACGGCCCCGAAAAATTGAATAGAAGAAGCCACTGAAGAGAGGGAAAAACAGTTCATTAGAGGCTGGGAGCTCAAAGAAGCCACAAGCTACTTCAGGGAAAACCCTGGCCCCTAGAAAGTCTCGCCCCCACCGTCACCCCGCTCCCCATTTGGGGCAGCTTCCCTCAGGCTCCTGGGAGCCTTGGCTTTGGATTCTCTGTCGAGGCCTTTATGGCTCTGGCTCTTTCCGTTTCGGTCCCCCCCTCCCCCCCAGAACCCCAGGCCTCGAACCTGCAGGCGATAAGAACGGCCTTGTGCGCCCGAAGGGGTTGCCCGCCAACCAGCAGCGTGACGTCAGTGAGGATCCCGCGCAGGCGCAGCTCGTTCAGGTTGCCGAGCACGTCGGAGGAGTGGCGAGTGAACTCGCGGACGTAGCCGAGCGCACCTTCTGGGGCCGCGGTGGAACCCATAGCGACGCAGGCCTGCGGGGGCCAGGGCACGGGCTCAGGGGTCTGAGGCAGCTTCCCTTCGCTCCCGCAGAGACCCCGGCCCGGCACGCTCGCTCTGCCCCTAGCGGCGCGCCGGCCCGCTCGCTCTGCAGGATCCCGGAGTGGCGCGCTCGGGTCGGTGAAGGCTCGTCCGCACCGCGGCGTCCCTGGGGCGCGCGGATCCCGACGCGCAGCGCCGCCGGCTCAGCGCTACGACCCGTCCACCGAAGCCCCCCTTTCCGCGGCCTCACTGAGCCCCCGGGTGCCCAAGCTTGTCCTCGCCCAGGGACCCCAGACGGCCTGCAGTTCACGCCCCTGCAAATCCGCCTCGAAGGTCCTTGCAGCAGCCCAGGGATTCTGCAGTCCTAGCCAATCCTCGATTCTGCGCTGGCGCACTCTCTGGACTCAGTCTCCCCCTACCACAAACCCCAACCCTTTTCGGGGACCGTGGGGTCTGGTTCTTACCCCCGTCCTGCAGGGGCTGCGGCTCCTCTGGTCAAGGGAGCGGGTCTCGCTCCCTGTCGGGCCCGCTCCTTTATACGGCTGGGATGTCGGGGGCGGGGTGGAGGTGGGGTGAGCGCCTGGTCTGTATCCTTCCTTCCTCCCTCGCTCTCCAGCTGGCAACCCGGGGCGGGTCTCCGTCCCAAAGGCGGGACCTCAGAAATGCAAGGTGGCTCCCGACGGGGCTCTGAGTCTCTAGAAGTGGAACTGAGGATGAGGCCATTGGTATTAGTAGGGGATGGGTTAGGAAGGTCAAGGTTGAAAATGGGGAGGCCCTGGGTCGTCGTCGGACCTACGGCGGCGAAAATGGATGTGTTGGCTTATGGAAGAGCGCGCCAGCCGTCTGGAGGAGGACAAAGTGATTGCCCCGAAGTCCCCCTTTCCAATGTACAGTGTAGAGAAGGAAAGGGGGCGCCCCGCGAGGCATCAGGTTGGAAGAGGCGCTAGTGGGGTCTTAGGAGGTGGAGTAGCGTGAATGACACGCTCCTCCAACAAGGCCCGCAAAAGGGGCTCTGGCTGGGCGGGGCGGGCAGAGGGCGGATATGATTTCTAGTTGGTTTCCTTCTATTGTCCTGCGACCGGACGGCTCCGCCAGCTGCTTCCCCTCGAGGAGGTGGGGAAAGCCCCGGGTGGGGGCCAAGAGACGCTCGGGAGACCTAGGCGTCCGGCCTCTCACTCCCGCCTCTCTTCGGAGTCCTTTTAGGGATCTACAGAGGCGGGCTCCGGCCCAAAGCCCGTCCACTGCACCCCAGTCCCAGCTCACTAGGGCCTCAGGCACCCCCGGTAGGCTACGCGTTGAGGCTGGCGGGACGCCGGGGTCCAGCGCGGCAAGTAGGCAAAACCCGGCAGTGTCTGGCTCCTTCCACGAGGGGGCGGACGAGCACCAGCCTCGCCCGGTCCCCCGCTCCCCCCCCACCCCCCCACGGCTGGGGCTGTGCTCAGCTCCGGGCACAGGATGGATTTGGTCTGGGCGGCCGAAACCTTCTTCGAGGGTTTATTTTGCACTTCTGTCTCTTAGAGATGTTAGGGGAAGGGAAGTAGAGTTAGGGATCACGGGGACTTTCCCTGTGGCTGGAATTCCTACTGAGATGGGAAACCCACGGGCTTTGGAAATGAGAGTGGGTGTGACAAACAGTGGGCTTTGAGCCTGAGAGCAGAGTTTTCTTTTCTAATTCAAATAGCTACTATTATCTAGATATTTTCAGAGTTGAATTTTGAGTGGCCATCAATGTGAACCTTTTGTGGGAGTAGATAAGACAACAGATAAACAAGGAAGAGGGAGAGAGGACTGTAGAGGCCTGACAACCTTAATTTAAGCCCCTCATCTGGGAGGTAGTCATAAGTCACACACCCTCATATCTTTTGGGGGGAGGTTTGGGATTGAGGACAAGATTCATCTGGAGACACGGGCCAGAGCTGGGTGTAGCTGCAAAGCAGGCTCTGTGTGGATTTGGGCTCAGGAGTGTACACTGTTGCCCAGGAATGACTAAGCACTGGCCATGGGGCTGCACATCCAGGCCTGCGGCCATCTTGTTCAAATTCGCGTGTATTTTCATCTGTGTACGAAAGAGAACAGCAGGGAACCCGGAACTGGGGATGAGTTAGGACTCAGGATGGTGAAGTAGCTTTGGTCTCTACCTAATTTGGGGATGAGAATTAGTAAGGCTGCCATTAGTATCAGAGTGAAGTGTCAGCTGGTTAGTTTGGGGATGCTATCATGATAAGATGTTGGGTTGACGTGATGGTTGCAGTCAGTAAGGCCTGTATTTAACCTTGAGGAAAATGTGAGGCCTGGGGCTGATGGCAAAGCTGCACTGGTTTTGGTGGCTTTGATATCCACCATTTGGGGACTGTTACTCTCTGTTACCTCGGACTATCAGGAGGGTCAGAATATTCACAGTGATTGGGGGATACAGTATTTTGGGGTGTGGTATCAATTGCAAGGTTCAGATTAGATTGTTGGAGACATAAAATTCAATTTGGAATTTTAAAAAAGTTACACTGAGGTAGAACATGGTAGGAAATTGGGAATAAGTGTGAAGGCTTTCTGTGGTTGGCGCTGGGTGAGGGGGGTACACGTTTAAATATGAGTTTTGTGGAGACTTATTCTGAAGGGAGAATATTCTTCGGTATACCTGGATAGCCATGAAACTTTTTTCATGTTCTCCTTCAAGGGGAGGAACCGGTGAGGGCCTCCAAGGATGAAGACTAAAGTTTTGGGGTGTCCTTATTTGAAGGTGTTTTGTACTCATCAGGCACCTTGGTGAAGCTGAGGGATGGATCACCGGGTGAGACCGACTTGAAGGTTTACTTAATTTGGTGCATGTTTCTGGCTTGGAATATCTTTCAGTTATAGCGCTCTCTCATCACAGAATATAAAAAGTTCTTCCTTTCCTAAACCCCCAAATAAGCATAAGATTTGAAAGGAGAGATATGAGAAGGGAATTATATCGTATCATGGACTTATTACTATGTGGACCGATAGATCTGAGGGGAAAATGCGGTTTCGGACTCTGGACCCCAACTTCTCAGAACACTTCTAGCTTAGGGAAGATGGAGGCAAGTGGGGTCCCTCTTAGTAAAGTGGACATCCCTGAGCAAGGGAGTGCTACTGGAACTGTGGCGAGGGAGGAGGGGGGGTGGAAGGAGGTGATCCTGCGCCCTGATTTTCTAGGATAAGAGCCCCAAACAGAAAGCAGACAGAGGACCGAGAGTGTGGTGAGCCGAGGGGGGAGGGTTCCCAGCGGCAGCAGGGGCTAGAGGCTAAGCCAGGCCAGCTCTTCCCGCCTGGGTCCACGATCTCTTCGGCTCTCCTCCCCTCTCTCCCTCCCACCGCCCCCCCCCCCCCAACCCAAGGAAAAAAAAAAAAAACCTGCCTGTGCAACAGCAATGGCAGATTCCAATCCTCCAGGCTTTCCTAAACCACCACGGAGACCAGCCAGGGGGGAGGGGAAGGGAAGATCGGGCTTTCCTGCTTCCTTCAGACAGGGGCTATGAGCTTGACCTCCTGGCCCTTAGCCCTCTGAGGAGTGCCTCCCCCCGGTCTGGAAGCCAGGTGTCCTGGACCCTAGCCCCCGAGCGGTGGGGGGGCTGGAGGGACGGGGAGGAGGAAGGAGGGAGTGACTTCCAAAATTGGCATCGGGACAGAGCAGGGCTGGCGGGAGGCAGGCAAAAGACAGAATTTTCCTGAAAAAACGGGGGTATCTAAGGACCCCAAATTTGGGGAGCTAGTCCAGGACCGTCTTCCCAACATCCTAGATTTTTTGGGGATTTTTTGGGGGCCCCGGGACCCCACTAGATGGGGTGAGGAATGTAGTGTTGGGGGAATCTGACTGGGGCATTGCAGCTGCCTCTCCCGCCGAGTTGGAGACGGATGGGCTGGGACGGGTTTTGGGGGGGTGTCCCCAATTTTGACTGGGAGTGGAGGAACCCCCTCCAGAGCTCTCTTGTGGGGGTGCCCTTTCCCTAGGGCACTCCCCAGTCCCTGAGCCAGCCGAGAGGAAGGAGGCCAACGATGCGACTGGGGCGGCTCCTTTCTCCTGCACCCCAAGTGTGAGGGATGCACCCCAAAATTTGCTCCTTTCAAAATAGGGGACCAGGATCTCAGGGGAAAGTAGCTGAGGTAAGTGAGGAGGGAAGTGTCCCCTGTTTTCAGGAGAGACGTGGCGGTTGGGGGGGGAGGTTTGGAGGTGCGTGCTGGGGTGGGGTTGGGTTTTGTCAATCTTGGAATTGGGGGAATGATGGAAGAGGATTCCTCCTACACCCCCAAACTTCACTCCCCTAGATGGAAACCAGAACCTGAGACCAGAGAGCCTTCAACATCTCCAGCCGTTAGGACAGTGTTTGATTTCTTTTACCCCCACAAAGGCTCTGCCGAGGGTGGAGCTAGGGGCAGCTTAGTTTTGGGGGATCTGAGGGGTGCAAAGAGGACCAGAAGGCCTTAGCAGGGTTGGATATGGGAACGATGAGAGTTTCGGGGAGGGAGTTTGGCATCCTCCGGGGCCTAAAAAGACTGCTTACATACACCATCTTAGGTCTTTCTGGCTGCTAAGAGTTTTGGGGGGTGTGTCGGGAGGGAGGGTGGCAAAAGGTAAAATGGGATGTGGGAAGATAACATTTGGTCTTTACAGGGTATTATTTTGAGTCGCAGGAGGGATTTGCTTTCTGGGAGGTGTTTTTTAAGAATCAGGTCCTGGACAGGAGGAGAAGGCTAAGGGAAGGCCTAGGGTTGGGGGTGGGGACAGGCATGTTTGTTACTTAAACGTGGCGCTCTGGGGTGGACCCAAATGTCTGGGCCTGGTGGACAGGCTAATGGGTGTTGTTGTGGGGGTGGAACATGAGACTTGGGGGGCAACAGGAAGTGGGAACAGCACCGGAGACTGAATACCTGGCCCCCAGGTCCAGATGGCCCTCTTGTAGGCCCTCCTACTCCCCTCTCCCCCGGGCTCCATTTCCTGCTTTTGGCCTCCATCTTGTGGCAGGCCCAGGGCCCAGGGCAACTTCCGGCCCCCCTCTCTTGACTGTTCCTACCCCACCACCTCTGGACTGCCAACTTCTAACCCTGCCGTCCTTGGCCCTCTGTCCCTCCTAGCATTTCTCTTGGGTTCTGACCCAGGGAGGAGAGAAACATCCACAGGAAGCCTTGGACGCCTGCCCTTCCTGAGTCAGGAGGCAGTCTGGTGGTCCCCCTAGTCATTCCCTATTTCCTTTGCCTCTTCCCCCACGCTGGGGTCCCTGAGCTGAGTTCCTAAAGAGGAAAGATGGTTCCAATCTGGTTATAACCCTTTCTTCCCTCCAGTTGCCTCAACTCCTTCCTAGGTCCTGGTTCTCCCAACCTCTTGGAGGGCCATGCTTGCCCGTCTCCCTGTTCTTGGCTGCAGGAGTCTTTGCACCCCTGTTTTATGCTCTCTTCTCAGTCCACCCCAGTCCTGCTCCCGCCCCAGCAGCACACTGTGGTTTGTACGGCACTGTGGCCACGTCCAAACCACACTGTGGTGTTAGAGCGAGGGTGGGGGAGGCACCGCTGAGCCCGGGCCCTGGGAGGCCACCTTGGAGAAGCACCCCAGAACACATCTGGGGCCTTGGGATAAACTTCTTGCAAGGTGGGGAAGAGGAGGGTAGGAAAGCCCTGGAAACAGCCCCTTTAAAATCCCCAGAGCAACCTCAGAAATATTGACTGCCAGTGACCCCGGGAGCAAATTCTGGCTCCTGACAGCAAAGTGGAGTTTTTGTTGCCCACACCCAGCTGCCCTGGCACTAGCAGCACAGAAATATTGGCACTGGGAAGTGAGTCTGCCAATATTGGTTGTGCTGCTCCAGGCAGGGTAGTGAGAGCCACTCAGGAGGGGCTGAGCCACTGTGGACGAAGAAGAGGGGAGAGAGAAGCCTCTAACCACACCATGCTGACGGAGAACTCTTTATTGCATTATGTATAAAAACATCCATGGGATGGAGGTCAGGGCTAGGAGCAGATGGTTATTAGCAACAGCCAGGTAGACAGCCTCAGCAGACTTCTGACCCTCGCTCGTGCAGACCCTGCTTGGCTTCCAGGCAGTCCACATGTCCACAGTGAACAGTGAGAGGACTCGGGTGGAAGGCTCAGCAGGACAGAAGAGGAACATCAGTGGGGGTTGTGAGAAGGCCAGAATCCAGGGTCAGGCTGTCTAGAACAGGACACAAGGGACCAGATGGAAAGAGTTCCAAGCACGCTTCCCCAAACACTCTGGTGTTTAACTGACCGAATCTCCTGCACTGTCAGAGCACCTTCCCTTCCCGAGCCCCGCATCAGGACAGGGCTTCTGCTGAGGCCCTCCCCTGCCACCAGGTGAGCACTTCCTCCCCAGTCCCAGCTGGTACGGTAGGAGGAGGACTCCTACCCTGGTCGAAGTTGAGTTTCTTGGTTGAAGGAGTTTCTCCTAGCCCTTCAATATCCACCAGGTCACTGCTGACGTCGGAGTCGTTCAGGGCACTAAGTGTCACATCTGGGAGGGGGTACAGGTTATGTTCTAGGTTCTCCTAATTGTGCCCCTCCCAGCTCTCCAAAACTTTGTGCTCTACCTCCCTGTGTCTGGGAACCACAGGTAGAGATCTGTCTCCTCTGACCCAGGCCCAATTCTCTCAAAAAACCTCAAATGGGACCTTTAACCCCTACCCTAGGTGCAACTCCACGGCCCTCACCAGCCTTCGGTTTCTTTATGGGGGGAACCCCCGCCTCGGGGACACTGGAGTTGCTGGGGGGAGGGGCGGCTGGAGGAGGTGACAGGACACCAGATGCCAACTTCTTGGGTCCTTTCTTGGGAGACTCTGCTGGAAGGGGGATGCCAGAATCTTCATATACCTTTCGTTTCACAGTGGCCTTTATCTGAGCCCTGAAGAGAAAAGACAACAGATTAAGGAAGAAATTTTCAGGGAGGCTGTGGGAGGGCAGGGGTGGGAATTCTGGAACTTCCTTTATAAGAATCTTGTTCAGGGCCCAAGCCTTTTGGTAGGATCCTCAGTACTTGGTGAAGACAGAGTGTGAAGAGTAGAGTCCTTGAACTGAATAACTAGGAAGGCCCATCTCCAATCCTTTTCTGAGGGACACATACAATCATTCAGGGCCACCAGGTAAGGCTAGGTGATTTACAGGTAGATTGACACCTGTATTTCTGGTTCAGAAATACAGTATCCCTGGACACATCAGTGCTATATAAATAACCAGGAAACTCCCATTATCAAATATGATAGTTGAGTAGCGCAGGGTACCCTTAGATCAAATTCTTCTAAGATCCTGACTACTACAGCAGTTTAGGGAATAAAATTAGGAAATACTGATCAATAATGACCATTCTTACATTCTCAAGGGAATGCTGCCGAAACTAGCAAAAAGTGGAAACGATGCTGAGCTGGGGGTTCTGAGGGAGATGGAACCATGGTGACAGAGGAAGAAAGTTGCCCACCCCCCTTTCTCTGCCACCCTCCCTCACACTGTCCGTTCCTTGATGATACAGCTGATGTGATTAAGATCGTCCCCAAATCGCTTCACAGCAGCCCTCAGCATCTCTATCTCCGTCTCCGTCCACTTCGCACTGTCGGAAGGGAGAGGGGGGATAGCAAAAAACAGGAGGAGTGTGGAGCTAGCCCACAAGCTATGCATTCCACAGCCAACCGGCCTCCTCCCCGCCATCTGGGGGGGGGGGGCCTTCCAGGGATCCATAAAGAAGATACGCCTTTCGACAAAAGCTCGGGGAACCCCCTAGCCACACAAAACTGCATCCACCGCCCCTTGCAAACCCCTCTCCCTCATCAACGTGCAACAGCTGCTGTAAATAGCCCATTAAAACCAATTCACCAAGTAGGGGCATTACAAACAAAACCCCTGAAAACAGTCCGCGGTTATCTGAGGGGATAACATAATCTGGGGTGGTGGTAGTCGTGGCGGCCAGTCGGCTCGAGTACAACTGTGAAATCTAAGTCCATGTTGTACAACTGTATCTTCATCTGTCATTCACTTACTCATTTCAACAGTCCCTTATGAACACCTACTCTGTGCTGTGCGAGGCGCACAGAAAAACTAGTATCTGCCCCTGCCCTAAAGAAGGTCCAAGTCTGTGACAGGTCCACGCGTCCGTTCTCGGCGTCCACGTCCCAGCCCCGGCTCACGTACCCCGCGGGGGAAGAGTCGGACACGGGATGCAGCTGCATCGTCAGCTCGCCGAGCTTGGTAAAGGCGGCGCCGGCCGCGGAGAAGATCTCTCCGACCTGGGGGCGGGGCAGCATTATGGGGGGCCGGCGCGCAGCCCGCTCGCCGTCCCGCCCGGAGCCCCTAGCCCCACCCCAGGCTCAGCCCTCCCCCCGCCCGGCGCAGCAGAGCCTGGAGCCTAGAGGGGGCCCGCCCTCCCGTGGCCGCCAGGGAGCGCTGTCCGCGAGGGAGGTCGAACCTTGGTGGACGCTGACGTCATGGCCGCCCGCACCTCCTCACAGAGACGTTCCGCCGCCACCACCGCGCGAGCCGGGACCACGGAGAGCCCCACGGTCGAGCCCCGCTGGCCCCCGCGCAGGAAGTCCCGCCCCCTGGAAGCTGATTGGCTCAAGCGTGGCCACTTCCCGCCCCATCTTCCGCAGTCCTGTAGGCAGCCTCGGAGCCAGGGGAAACTAGTGGAAGACGCCGCCTCATTTCCGGTCAGCTTCATTTCCATTTCCGTCGAGGGGTTGGGGCTCCCGGTTTAGAGGCAGCTTCTAGCTTGGCCCAGGCTCACTCCTCATTCAAACATAGACACAAAGTTTAAGAGAGCAGCTTCTCTTTATTATGGTAGGGAATAGGCGAGGGGGCTGCACAGACACGGGGTTGTCAGCCCTCACCCCCTCCACTGGAGCCAGACAACTGAGGTTGGAGAACTGGGTTTCATTCTTGCCAGGAAAACCCAGTCCTGCGGAGAATGCCACAGTGGGTCGGACCAGACTCAGGAGAGAGTTGGGCAATCTTTAAATAGAGTAGGGGGCTCAAATGAGGAAACAAGACTCTAATATGGCCCTAGCGCACCATGTATTCCTTGCGCTTATTGAGTCGAACTTGGCAGAAAGAGAAGCCTCCGAGCAGGAGGTAAAGGCCCGCAGCGATGAAGCAGTTGTAGCTGACTTGCTCGTAAAGCTTGTATATATTCTGAGGACCATTCCTAGGGGTGGGAATCAGGTAGAAAACTCTTAGATATTAAGAGCACCCAACAGTTTCACGGCATATGCTATGTGTTAGGCACCATTCTAGGCGCTTTTCTCCTTTCCCCATTTGGTATATATTAAATCCAGAGCTTTCATAACGAGCTACGTTCCCACTGCTTTCTTTTTTGAGGCAGGATCTTGCTAACTTGCTGAATTGTCCAGGATGGGCTTGAACTTGTGATCTTCAGCCTCTCAGAATGTTGGAGTTACAGGCTTACACCATCATGTCCAGCTCTTTCGGGCACTGCCAATATTTAGTCTTCTCCACAACTCTAAGGGATGAGTTCTACTAAAGTCACCCTTTGGTAAATGTGGATTAAAGCACAAGGGTAAAATACCTAAAGAGGCCACACTTGAATTGGTGGGTTTAGGGGTGGCTGCTACAGCCTGCCTTCCAAGACTATTAAATACATTCCATTTGTTTTTTTTTTGCGCTGAAGGCTGAACCCAGGCAGGGCCTTCCAAGTTAAACCCGTATTCTACCATTGGGCTACAGTCAAAGTCCTAACGGATTCTATAGACAGTAGCTCTCCTCTCCCCGTTCCCTAATTTCAAAGTCCCAGGATCCAGCCACAGGCAATTTCCCACCCCTAATTCTGACCGTGGCCCTGCTACCTCAGACCCGCTTTTTCCACCTCAGCACTTACGTGAAATCTTTCTCTGTGAAGGGAACATCCTCAATCAACACAGCTGAGTGCACATTGAAAAATATTCCAAGCATTATCTGAAAAAGAACAGGTAGGTTGATGAACACAAACTCTAACCGCCCTGAACCGTTCTCATTTCTAATGTTGCCCCAACACCCAGTCTGAGATTAAGCAGAATGAGCTCGGAGTAGCAGTGGTTGTGGACTGGCCTCAGCCATCTTGACTAGGGCATTAAGTAGGGGCACTGAAACAAATGCTAATACAAACGTGGAAATAATAAGCAAGCTGCCTTTTTTAGGGACCCAGACTATCCTCTTCTCCATCATTATCACGGGGCAGGACGGAAGAGGTTAGAGAGAACCAGTAGCTTGTGTCATGTCTAAAGTGGCAGAGTGTAGCGGGGAGGGGGGAGATCTCGGGAAGAAGCACTCCTGTTCCCCCCTATCCTCCGACTGAGGAATCGCTCAGGACCCTAGCTTATCTTTTTCTTAATTTGAAAAATCCATAAATTTGCCAGCTCCGGTTCCGTTTCCAAGCTCTAGCCTCGCCATCCTTCCGCTCTAGTTCCCCATTTTCGGTCTCATTTCCCCCTCGTTCTTCAGCGACCAGCCAGCCGGACCCTCCAGCCCGCCTGCTGCTTTGCAAAGCACGGAGTTTCCCAGCCTTCTAGCCCTCCCACGCCGGAGCCCCTCTGGTTCCTTCCGATTCTCGGTGAGCAGTCCCCTCACCAACATGATCACTCCCCAGGCGCTGAGGACGATGCCGCAGGCGGCCACCTTGGGGCCACAGCACAGGAGCGACGCCATCAAGAAGGGAGTCGCGGAATCGGCCGAGGGTGAAGAAGAAGGAGACAGCAGCCTCGGTCGGATACGCAAAGGTCTGCGGGTTGGATTTGGGGACTAGCACAGCCAGCTGGGGCGAAAGGGCGTGGCCTTTGGCCTCAACCATCCGCTCTAGGGGTCGCAGCGGAGAAGGTGGACGCCTCGCGGTCCTCCTCGGGCTTTGGCGAGAGAGCACAAGTCTGAAACTAAATATACCCCTGGGAAAACCCTTCTTGAGCTACCGGTAAGTATCTGGGGCGTGAGTACTGCAAGAGCTAGGATCTGGTTCCTTCGTCTCTCCCCCCTCCACATAGGAATGGAAGGAGCTGAATGTCACGTGACCGACGCAAGGAAATCACATGATTAGGATCTAGTTGTAACCAGGCCTCCAGAAGTGCTTGATTCTAGCGGAGGTCCACAAGGGCTGTTAGGCTAAAAGGCTTTTTTAAAAAAAAATCATGATTTTTTTTCCCTTTTTTGTTTAAGGCATCTTAGTCTCAGGTGATCCTTGTGACGGGGAGATAGTAAGTGAGACGTAAAGATTTACTTCGAGAGTCCGCACACTGAGCTTCTCGACTTATCCTTTACTTTTTAAATAGATAGCTGACTCGGTAAAAAGAGCTAGAACCTCCGCCGGGGGTTGGGGGGGCTAAACATACTGTAGTTAGAACGCCTTGTCAGGGGTTCTTCGGTGTTGAATATGGTTCTGGCATATTGAATATGGCATACTGTCATTTTTATCATTGCACTTGGAATATTGTACTAGTTCTGGAAGCTCAGTCCACGAAAATATAAGGTTAGGGAAATTCCAGGAAAAGCAGACTCGCAGCAAATTATGAAGGTGAGTGGCCCTGCCATATGAAATGAAAAAGGGAATAAGTACAGTCTGTTAACAGGTAAATAATTGATTGTAGATCATCCTGTTCCCTCTGCCAGCTCCGTCGAAGTTTGTGCACTGCACTAGTGAGAGATTTGTAATACTGAGGGCAACAAGGGTTTTTTGTTTTGTTTTTTGTACTTAGGTCAAGCCGCCGGCAAAGAACACTTTTTGCACTGAAGTTTTGTACACTGGTGCGAACAGGGACCACAGCATAGTTGAGAGAGATCGTTGGTATTCTGAGACCCCAGAGCCAAAGAAACACAGTCATGGACTAGAATAACTTTGTGGTATTTTTCCATTTGTTTTGTTCATATTGTTCTTAAAAAGGTTGTGAAAAAAGCATGGAACTTGGATTCCATGGGTAACACATACGGATCACTGGCCACTGTATGTGCTGAGAAAGTGGACTTGGAACCTGAGCTTCTTATTTCTGTTTGGGTTCTTCTGGGGAAAGGAACGATTGGGATAAAGGTTTCTTATTGTGAGCTAGGGATACTGTTCTTACTCAGTGACGTTTATTTTATTTTATTTTATTTTTTTGAGACAGGGTCTCGCTTTATGGTTCAGGCTGGCCCCGAGCCCAGCCTCCAACTCACATCACAGCAATCCTCCTGCCTCTGCCTCCCCAGTGCTGGAATTACAGGCATGAGCCACCACACCCGGCACTGTGGTATGTGGTGCTGATTGCTGCTGGGCGTGAGTCTCCACACCCAGTGTTGTATGTGGTTACTAGGGGATTGAACCCGAGTCCTTGCGCTTGTGAGACAGGCACCGGAACCACTGAGCTAAATTCCTGGCCCGCTGAGTGACATTTAGTACTGTGTCGGAACAGGAGCAGGAAGAGGGGAGGGGAAAATCGCTGAGGAACAGAGTCAGGATTTTGTTAGTTGCCCTCCAGGCAGAGTCTACCTCCTGGGAAGGAAGTTAGGTTAGCTGAGGTAGCTGACTTCTCAAAAGTGATTTCCTCCCTTCCACCAGCCATGATTTGAAAGTAGGGCCAAGCCTTTGGCTAATATAGGAGCTAACATATTGCTCAAAGCGCTTTCTTTTTTAGATGGTTAAGTCAAATTTCCTGATATGTGAAGTTCATATTTTAGTGTTCATAAATAAAGTTTTATTCGAACATAGTCATACTTACTTGCTTACAAAGTGTGGCTGCTACAGTGAGAGAACTGAGCAATTGTGGCAAAACAGAGTGGCGTTCAAAGCCTAAAATATTTGTTGTCCTCTGGGCTAGTGGGATAATGATAAAGAGGGTTTAGTTGGTGGGAGAAGGAGAGCCTTAGCAGCAACAACTTGGGAAAACAGAATTCAAGGTGGAAATGTAAGTCCTAAGGCTGATCTGAAATCATATAGGCAGGAAGCTTTAGGGCTTAGATAGTGATACTGTTCTCTATGTGGCTGGGTTTTAGGTATTCATAGGGCAGGTCAAGTTGTTCATTCCGAGCTGTAATCTCACTTTCCAGGTTTTTCAGATCTGTTTGGAATTGTTTTAGCACAGCTTTGGCTTTGGGACCTGAGAAATAGCTTTCTTTGTGATGCCCCAGAGGCACCTAAAACAGAATAAAAGATGAGTTAGCTTTTAGTCTGAGGAGAAAAACACCTAGAGCCCAGCCTCGCAGTCTGATACTTCTTTTCCAACTGTCATGTCCTTCTCCACAGGGTCCCTTCTCACCATATCTGGCTGACGTCGACCCAGATGCCATGTAATGGTCATTTGAAGACAGGACTGCTGGATATTAGGTAGTGACCCCATCACTGTGGCCATTGTCACATCTTCCTTGGTGGTAGGGGGGGGCATCCGCATTGTGCATGGGGCGTTAGGGACCCAGGCATACCAGTCCAGCTAGGGGAAGAAACTGCGTGCTTAGGACACTGGTACTTAGGATTTGGATCACCCTCTCTCCCTTGGGCCTCCCAAGGTCCAAGCACCTGCTTTCAGGGACCTGAGATTTCAGCTCTTCATACCTGGCCCTGGTTGATGGCCCCGTGCTGGGCAGTGCATGTGAAGATACACATGGTAAGGAAATGGCAGAGTTCATCCTGGGACTGGAAGGAGCTAGGGAAACCTGGGCAGGAATGGAACAGGATTTAGAGGCTATGGCAGAAGAGGGAAGAAGAAAGGTTAGTGCCTCAATAGTCCATAGTTTAGAATTGATTAATTTATTTAGGTATATTTAGATATTTGCATCAGACATAGGTTATAATCCTGGCCCAATAACTTATAGCTTATATTAGGCTAATTGTTTAACCTCTCTGAATTTCAACATTTTCACCTGTAATATTATAGGTGAAATAACAAATACTCAACACCTAATAATTATTGTTTTCATGGGAGAGTTAGGGGCCAAACAGCTCTGAGTAGCCAAATATTCCTATCTCAGAAAGTGGTTAGGATTTAGATGGCACATATGGTGACACACACATACAATGCCAGCACTTGGAAGCCTGAGGCAGGACAGTTGCTGTGAGTTTGAGGCCAGCCTGGACTACACAGTGATTTCAAGGCCAGTGTCAACCACATAGTGAAACCCTGTCTCAAAATAACAACAAAAAATTGGAGGATGATTCTTCTGTTCCCCAATAGGGAATTACAAATCACTGAGCTATAACGTGAGAAATAAGACAAGTGTAGGTTTCCAGTGTCATAGTTTGAGGGACTTCACACAAGTGCTGCCTCAAGCTGTTCATTTTAAAGGAGCTGTGGGGCTCAGAAACGCAGTAATTCTATCAGCTAAGTAGTGCATATATAATTAAAAATACATATTTTATAAAATTTACATATAAATTTTATGTATAAGAAAATCTAGTTGGATTTGGTTGGCACTTGCCTGTAATCCAGCACTTGGGGAATGCTGTTGAGGCTGAATGTTTATAAATTTGAATCTTGCCTAGGCAACTTAGTGAGACTATGTCTCAAAAAATAAAAAGGTCTGGGCCTAGGACTTAGCTCAGTGGTTCCGGCACCCGTCATGCAAGTGGAAGGGCCTGGGTTTGATCCCTGGTAACCACCTACAACATTACCAGACCTGGTGACTTACGCCCACCAGCAGTCACTACCACACAACACAATGCCGGGCATGGTGGCTCACACCTGTAACCCCAGCACTCGGGAGGCACAGGCAGGAGGATTGCTGTGAGTTCGAGGCTGAGGTCAGGGCCAGCCTGAACTACAAAGCAAGACCCTGTCTCAGAAAAAAAGAAAAATAAACAAATACATAAATAAAAAGGTCTGGGGGTATAGCTGAGCATGAAGACTTTAGGTTCTTGCAGTACTACAAATAGTAATGATAAAATTAAAAATCAGAGACCAGGGAAATTAAACTGCTTGTAGGATCATGATTAGAAAAAAGCAGAAGCCAACCTTGAACTTGGATTCCTGACTGATAATTCTTTCCCCTTTTTAATTTTAGTGAACTTCTTTAAAAAAATCTCATGGGAAAATTTGGCAAAGGTGAGCTGTGAGAAGTAAGGAAGGATAAGAATGGGCAGAATAGAGGCAGTTAGTGGAGGTTAAAGTTATGTGCATTAGGGATTGAATATTGGTGTCTTTCTCAGAGCTCATGTTGAAACCTAATGTTCAATTTGACAGTATCCAAAGGTGGAGTCTTTGGGAGGTGATTTAGTCCTGAAGACGGAATCCTCATGGATGGCATTGGTGCCCTTATGAGAAGAGGCCCAGAGCCACCTTGCTGTTTTTCCACTGTGTAAAGCTGCACCCAGAGAATTTGGCTTTCTATATCCAGTAAGAAATCCCTCACCAGAACCTGAACATGCTAATTCATTGCTCTTGGATTGTAGCCTCCAGAACTGTGAGGAATAAATTTCTTTTGCATAAGCCACCCAGTCTCTTGTACTTTGTTACAGAAGTCGAAACTGATGGAGACAAAAGGGAATATTTATTTTTAATTTCTGGATATAGATGTTGAGGGAGAATATGGCCAGAGAACGGAAGAGGACCTTTTGGGACATGTGACACCTAAGGGACAGAACTGAGAAGCACTAGAGAGTCTGTTTGAATGCACCACAGATTGTTCAGGGACAGGCTGCTTTCAGAGCCCAAGTGGTTGCTGCACTGCAAGGCCTGTCCGGCAATGTGGGTTCCATAATATAATAGCCTGTCCCATGGGGGCAGGAGATGGGTGTCAAGGTATTGGTGTGATGTGTGACGGGCAAGGTTTATAGTAGTCGAGGCCAACCCCTCTGTGTCAGAAAAGGGAGGATGAGGCTAAGAAGAACTCAGGAAAGGCTGTTTCTTCCCCATAGATTAAAATGCTGGATATGCAGGTTTACTGAAGTAGTGGCTAGATTTTGCCTGAGGGTAGAGTTAGGAAGGATGGTGGGCTGGATTGGTCCACAAAAACTGAGGCCCGAGGAAAAGAGCACTGAGTCAATTTTGAGCCAGTGGATTTATTCTTCTTGTTTTTTTTTGTTTTGTTTTTTAGGTTTTTTGAGACAAGGTCTCACTTTGTAGTTCAGGCTGGCCCTGAGCTCAGCCTCAGACTCACATCACAGCAATCCTCCTGCCTCTGCCTCCTAAGTGCTGAGATTACAGGCATGAGCTACCACGCCCGGCACTGTGGTATGTGGTACTGGTTGCTGCTGGGGTGAGTCTCCACGCCCAGTATTGTATGTGGTTACCGGGATCGAAACCCGGGTCCTTGAACTTGCAAGACAGGCGCCGGAACAACTGAGCTAAATCCCCAGCCCCGAGCCAGTGAATTTGTAGTGTTGAGAGTGCATCTAGAAATGACCTTGCACTCTGTCAAGCACAACTGACTTTGTCTGTATAAAGTATGCCTGGGTTTTCTGTACCTGGGGACAGTAATAGGGAGGAAGAAGAGGGAGGGAAAATCAGGGTGAGTAATCAGGAGTTTTTTTTCTTCCACTTCTACCTTCAGTGTAAGATGCAACTAGAACATCAGCCCTAGCAGGGCCTGGGCAGAACTCTTCACTGGTTGTGGTTGTGGTTGTGGCAGGTTATGGGCGGTTTGACTGGGGGTGGGGTCAGGGACAGGAGTTGATGGCCACATCTCTGAGAAGGACAATCGTGAATATCTAAGATTGTCTTGAGACATGGAAGGGATGAGTGGGAATTTTATGCTTTCATGTACAGAGGGAGGGTTGTAATGAGGGGTTGGGGGTCCTGTCCCCAGAGGGGTGGAGCTGAGAAGGAATTCCTGCAGTCTCTCAGGAACTTCTGTTTCTGTGATGGAACTTACCTCGGTCATGAGCGTTGCACAGCCCCATTTCAGTGATCTCCCGACACCATGCCTGCAGCTCAGGGTCCCCGCTCACGACCTCATCCCTCTGGTAGAAGAGGTGGACAATCTCCCCCACATATCTGTCCAGAGGAAGGAAGTGAGCTCTCCGAGAGCAGAACACTGGCCTCAGACCTCTTTTCCTCTGTGTGGCTGCTCTCACTTTTCCTGGATCAGATCCTCCTGACTTGTCTGCGGGACATTCCCCAGGTTTTTTCTCTTGCGGTGTGTGTGTGCACCTGCATGGGTATTTGCTATGCTGGGGATTAAACCCAGGGTTTTGCACGTTAGATAGACTTTCTACCTCTGAGCTACCTACCTCTCCAGACTTTTGACGTACTAGTGTAAAGGAAGGAGATAAGTCAGTAGTTCTAGGAATGCCCTATACATTGTTACTGCCCACTCTGGCCCTCTCCCAGGCTCTTTGTGTTAGGTTCCACCCACCATCCCTGTACTTTTCCTTATCTCTCACCTGGAGAAATGCTGTTGTTCCACAGTGATCTCAAGACAGAGCCCCGACCTCATCCACCCCTTCCATTTCTCATCTCTCACCCACCGGGCAATGATCTCCCAGAGCCGTAAAGCATCGTGGGCATAGAGAGCACTTGGGATTCCCAGCAAGCCCCGGTCAGCGAGGTCATCAGGAGGACAGAGAGCGCTGTAGGTCAGCTGAGCCATTGCTTGCCGGAGCAGCTGCACATGGCCCCCTCCACCTGTGTTTACTGCCTGGGACAAGAGTGGACAGGTCTTGAGGGATGGACGCAGGACTGGATAGTCATGACTTATTCTATAGGAGATTCAGAGATGGCATTTTCAGGTTAATCTCACACATATAAAGGGGTAGGACTCAAGGGCCAGGACATTCACACAGATTGGTCTGTGTTCCTAAAGATAGTAGAAAATCACAGATAAGTAGATGATTAGGCAGTTCCATAACCCATTTCTTCCTTACCTGATCAAATATTCCTCTCTCTGAGATGAGTTGGGTCCGGGCCCTGGTGTTGATTTCCATAGTGTAGCGGATATGGGGGATCAGGAGCTGGGGTAGAGGAGATTGGGTGCAGGGATTAGTGGAGACTCATTCGGGTTGCTATAGGGGCTAGCCTGCTGGCCTCCTGAGGCTGTTGTCTCTGCTTCTGCCTTGATGGGCTGGTCTCTTGTTTCTCCGGCCACTCATTCTCAGCTCTAATTTCCTTGTAAGTTGAGCTCTGGAGTCACACCAATCTGAGTTGGAGTTTATACCTTATCAGCCTAATAAGTGGCATAGATCATAAGCCAGTAATCTGCATTCTCTTTATCCATCAATAGAGGGCAATAATAGAACGTCTTATGCTGCAGCTGTAGTGAGGTCTGTGATTATGTGAGTGATACATATGAAGAATGTTTAGCTACACAAATATCCTCCCATAGTAGTGCTGTCATTCTGTTGCTAACTTGAGTGAAGGAGCCTTTGTGAATCATATTCTTTTCTATTTTCTCTATCATTCATATCTTCATGGCTTAAACCAGTCTGTCTCCACATCAAAGCCGCGCCCCTTTCCTTTGGTGCTAGCTCTGACGTGTTTCTTGGGGGGAGGTGGCTGGGGCAGTGAGAACTAGAGGAGCTCTACGGGGCTGCCTGCTTAGGCAGCCAAGAGGCTTTCTGTCAGTCCTGTTCCCATCTCCATCAGGCACTGTTAGGCTTCCTCTTTCTTTTGGTAACTATTAAAAAGGCTACCTAATCCTTAGATTTTTTTCTTTGTCGTTTTATACATGGTTCTTTTCATCTTTTTTATCTTCCTTCCTACTGAATATGCAAGTTTTATTCAATTTTAGTATCTTTCTAAATTGGTGATGCCAGACACAGGACTAACCTAAGTAGTGCTTCCTTTCAAAATTCATATTCGTCTGATACTTTTTAGGAAGTTCATGAAAGATGCTTAATTTTTTTTTTTCTTCACTTAATGAGCTTTTAAAAGCTCATATTCCGGGCCAGAGATTTAGCTCAGAGGTTCCAGCACCTGCCTAGAAAGTGCAAGGTCCTGAATTTGAGCCCCAGTAACCATGTACCACAGTGCTGGGAGTGTTGGCTCGTGCCAATAATCCCAGCACTTGGGAGGCAGAGGCAGGAGGATTTGCCTTCAGTTTAAGACTAGCCTGCGCTACAAAGGGAGTTTAGGGCTAGCCTGAACTACAAAGGGAGAGCCTGCCTCAAAAAAACAAAAACACTCAAATTCCATATAAAGAGAAAAGATGCCTGAGGACAAAACTTATCATTATCACCATCATAGCAAGAATTAACTTTTGGCAGCTTTTAGTATGTGCCCCACTATTGCTTTGTATCATTTTGTCCTTTAACAAACCCACAGTGAACATCCTGTGGATGTGGGCTTTGGGTAAGTACTGAGGTTAGGACTCAGGACTCACAGACTCCAACAACCAAAATTCAGAATGTGTACAGATGACTGTTGTAACACTTGCACACGTAGCCCTGCTGTGCGTCCCTTTGGAAATCAGCTGTTTGACTTGGGCTGGCGTTGCTATGGTGAGTGGAGGCAAGGTGGGGTTGAGTGAGAAAGCAGAGTCATAAGAGTGAATGGAGGCTTTACCTCTCCAAGGTAAGCAGAGGAGGGTGATGCGGAGGCATCATGAGCTAGGTAAAATAAAAAATCCCATGAATTAGACTGGCCTCCTTCCTGTCTGTGCACCGAGGAGTGATCTCAGAGGTCTCAGCTATCTTTGCCAGGCTCAGGGTCCAGATGGAGGCTTTCCATGAGCCAGTCCAGTCGTTCCTGCCAAGTATTCACGTGCATCCCTCACCAGCACTTCACAGTTCCTGCAGCTAAACCCAGTCACCTAATTTTTGCCCTCAAACCAATTCATTAAACTTTCCTGTTTTTGACAGTTACTGTTTCATAAGCTTGTATCATTTTTGTGCCCTTTTCTGCCATATTTCATACTATAAAGTGCAAGCCCAAGTCTTCTTTTTCTGCTTTCTGGCTAGCGACTGATGCCAAACTCACTGTTTGATAAAATGGTAGTATTTCTAGGTCAGTACAACCCACCTGCCCTGTGCACTTCCAGGTGTCAACAGAAGCGTAGGCTCCCAGGCTGCAGCTCTTTCTGTTTCCTGCCTTTTCCACATCTTTGATGCTTTCCCCCCTTGTGTTCCTGTCACCATCATGACTAATGTTTTCGTCTATCTCCTCCCCTCCTGGTCGGGCTGAGTAGCCTGCTGGAATGCTCTCCTTGCCTTCTGACTTGTTTCTACTTAACTGACTCCTTGGTTGAGGAGGAAGATACTTAGTACCACAGTTTAGGGGCTGTCCTGATTTCAAATTCTAGTTCCAGGTAATGTTTTCTGGGTGGTTTGTGTACCACACTTATCTTCCTAGCTAAATGCTAAATTTAACATAGGAGTAAGGCTTTTGTTTTACTAATGATATTCCAGCTATAATGCCAGCCCATTGCTGGACTGCTAGATCTTTGAGAATTTCAGAGAGCTCCCTCATAATGGGACCTAAAGAAATGTTAAATGACTCAACTTGATTAAAATAAAAGTTATGGGATACTGATACAATCTTTTACTGCTCTCCGTTTTTTCATTGACATGTTGCTATAATTATTCCTTTTTCTTTTGTTGTTGCACTCTCCTTTGAGCCTGAGAGATCCGCCTCACTTGGGTCTGAGGAAGATGGGACAGAGGTACCTTGTAGATAGGGTGCAGTCCCGGGAGACACCTCATGGTGGCAACCGCAATGACCTCAGCCACCAGATGAGTGTTCAGCAAGTGGTACTGGAGCTGGTGCAGTTGGAAATCTGCATTTCGGACCCAGGACTTGGCCAGGAGCCAAGCAAGTGGAGGATCCGAGGGTAGGAACAGCGTTGGGATTGGGGAGCTGGAATCAGGAGGCTGAATCTGGGAGAAACAGAAATTGAATGTTCACTGAAGTCCTGCTAAATGTGACATGTTCAGCATTCCTGGAGAAACAGGTGACTGATAAAATTGCCTTTCAGGGGGTTATGCTCTAGTAAGTAGAATGAGAAGCATTCCACCCTACCTCTTACTATTTGTATGTTACCACAGGTTGAATGCAGAATGACCAGAATCAGGGAGTTCAGTAAAGAGATTCTGCAGTGATTTGGGCGAAAGATGATGAAAGTCAGAAGTCAAGTGGTGGATGAGCCTGGGATTTAGCTCAGTGGTGCCGCTGCCTACTTGCTTCATAGACTCAAGGTTGTGAGTTCGGTCCTTGGTATGCAAAAAAAAAAGAAAAGAAAAAATAAATGTTGGAATAGGAAGCAGAAGCTGGATGTGAAAGACTGAGACTAGTGAGAAAAGATACTGAAAAGATGGTGGTCTTAGCATCAGGAGCCGCTGAGATTAAGTGGATTCTCTGAATGGGTTCTCCAAGTGTGGTGAACTAGTAGCACCAACATTACTTTTGAACTTGGAAGAAATGCATGTCCTCAGTCCCCACCCCAGACTTTTCAAAGCAAAAAGTTTGGTGGTAGGACACAGCAGCTTGTTTTTTAATAAGCACTTGAGGTGATTTAGAAGTACATTAGTATTTAAGAACTGCTGGGCACCGGCTAACTCCAGGAGGCCATTACGACTCTTGAACAAGTACTTCTGTGTAGGTGAGTGAGGGAAACCTAGGCTGCAAGATAGTCGTCGTGAGGATGGGTTTGGAAGCCAGAGGTGAGGGCCTGAGTCCCTGGGAGCAGAATCAGAAGTGAAGCGACAGCAGTGTCACGAGCGAGTATTCGGGGCAGCTCACCTGGATGAGCATGGGAAGCAGCTTCCCACTGGGTTCCATCTTCAACATGACAAGGGGGGCAGCCAGGTACTGCTTCTCTCCATGGATCACGTTGGCTGGAATTCCATCCAGCAGGATAAAGTCAGCCTCAAACAGGGAACCATTCTGGAGAAAGAAGTTTGCCCATTTTTCAAATTTAAACAGAGGCAGGGCAAGGGGCGAGGCATTTGAGGACATTCAGTGTCACTTCTTGTCATTGTCCTACATCAGTCGTCCGCTGCTGGTTTGCTCTCTGATTTGGCTCCCATCAGCTTAGCAATTTATCCCCCACTTACTTCATATAGAAATCCCACCTCCTCCGCCAGGCATTTGACGGTGCTCCCCTAGCTGCCGCTGTCACGGAGTAAAGCGTGTTTGTACATGTGTACACACATATATCCCCCCACGGCTCACTGTCTCATACAGCTCCTTCCGAATCCAGTGCTCTTATTCCAGAAAATTGCCTTGAATTTTCCCTCTGATGGTGCCCTCTGCCCTACCCATGGGCACTGGAGTCCAGAGCCCTGAAAAGAGCCAGGAATGTCATTGTTCCTCCTAACGTCGCTGGCATCCTCTGTGCCCTCGAGATCAGTCTTACTTCCATGTTCCTGCTGAGAGAACGCAGGGGGAAGTACCTGGAGTTCCTTCTCCAACTGAGCCTGGAGCTCCTCTGTCCCCGGGGGCAGCACCAGCCTGGTGGGCAGAGAGGTAGTGCGTCTCAGCAGCATGGGGTTGGCGCCATTGAGGAACTGGTAGCCAAAAAGATCATCATCCTGCCAGTACTGGTGAACCTTCTCTGTGGGGTAGGAGTGGGGCATGAGAGCGAAGATATTTATCACGGTCTGGATATCCCTCTTCTCTAGCCTCTACCTCAGGGATTCAGTATATCCTGAACTCAGTTCCTTTCTTTTCATTCTTGAGGCATCTGTGAGTATGTTCTCATCTGGCAAGGAATTATGGGAACCACGAAGTGTAATAGATCAGTCATGGCAAAGGGCTGTCAAGGGTTTGTGGAGACCCAGGGGAACTACTGACCAGCCAGGGCACTCTTCTGGCCCCAGAAGATTTGATCAAAGTCTTCTAGGCGGTTCCAGTGGCTCAAGAGGGTGTAAACACGTTTAAGGACCATCTCCACAACCCTAAGACAGCAAGTGAGGGTGAAGCCACCAGCTGACCCCTCAGTCCCTATTGTTCACGACGCCACTCTGAGCTCCAGCCCTGTGCTTACCTTGCCTTTAGTGTGTATTCAAAATCCAGCCTCTTCTCCTCGTGGAATCTCATATTGGGGGGTAAATCATCCTTACAGTCTGCATCTATCGTCAGGGGTAATCCATCCTTCCACGTGGCCCAGCTAGAAGTTGGGGACAAAGCTTTAAGGAGGGTGTTGGGGTCAGGGATGAGGGCAGGGTCAGAGAGAGAAGGGGGCAATTGGGAATCCTCTAAGTAGGTGTTCACCGGTAGATCTGTTGCCTTTCCTCCAGCTCCTTTTCTCGATGCTTCTGGAAGACATCCAAGGCACTGTCTCCTGCCAAGCGGGCTGGGGGGACATTAAGAAAATTACCCATCTCCCTTTGCCTGGTCCTATGCTCTCCGCTGCTCATTCTGTCTTTCTGTAACTAGTCCTGCTCTGCTGCTTTATCTCTGGCTTTGTCTCACTTGATTGACCTCCAGGCACGTGTTGCCAATCATGCATCCTGAATTTCACTTGTTTCAGCCCTCACTTCTTGCCTGGAGACCAAAAAAAAAAAAAACCACCTCATTTGCCACCTTTTCTTGTCCTTTAACTCAACTTCCCCTTTTCCCCTGTCTGGCCCTATCTCATTAATATCTAAGGTTATAAATCATGTTAACGTGATAAAGTTTAATCATCATTAAGCCCATACCTGTCTCGGTACACACACGTTGCTTTGACCAGTTTTACATCTGAACTCTCCCTGCCACCACCTGCACCTCCAGATCCTGTTTGCTCTCATTATCTGACTTCACTTTTCTTGGACTTACAATCACAGTTTGTATTTACTGACTTGCTCCAGCTTTACTGATACTATACTCGCCTGTTTCAAAGTCATATTTCATGTTTCCATTCTTACCACTCTCCCCCTTCATGTGTCTCTGTAGTCATCTCTCTCTTGCTCATTTCCCATGGTTAAAAAAAAAAAAAATCAATATTCGCTGTCTTTAACCAGCGCCTCCTCCTGGAGGGACCTCCTGGCCTTCCACATTATCTTCCACGTCGTTCTACCCAAACCACCTGTTCAGCATCATACCGTTCGTTGTCATCGTTGTCTCCTGCTTCCGGGTCACCATGGCCCCTGCCTTATGAACAGAGATCTCCTGTCTATTACTTTGCTTCTCTGTTTCCTTCATCATCTCCATCTCACACCCCTGACTCTCACCTTCTTGGGAGAGGAATCCCTACGTCTCAGGAGGTGCGTCTCCGCCCTCTCTGGCAGCCTCTCTCGTTCTGGGTAAGACTCAAGACTCGGAATGCACAGCTTTTCCTGCCTTGCATGTTTCCTGCCTTGCGTTTGGGATCCCTCCCCTCCAGCCGCCACTTTCTAACTCCCTTTCCCCACCCCGCCCGCCGCCCCCAGCTCTTCCGCGGTGCTGCTCACCGGTGCCCTCGGGCAGGCTCAGGACGTCCTGGCCCCGCACCCAGCGGTAGCAGGGGAAGGCGGCCTCGGCGCTGGCCCCGGGGCCCTGCACCGTGATGCGGTCGCAGAACCACGCGTCGTCCACCAGCGAGTGCTGTTTACACAGCTTCACGAACTGCAGCGGCCCGAGGTCCTCGGGAACGTCGAGGTCAAACTCCTCCTCCTGTGGGGCCAGAGCCGCTAGACTTAGCAGCAGGGGACAGAGGAGGCCGGGACGCAGCCTGGCCAGACGGTGCAGCTCCCTCCGGCCCTGCTCCGAGGGCCTGCAGCGCGGGAGACGGCATCCTCGGGGCCTGCAGGGCCGTCAAGCCCGCCAGCCGGTGACACCCACTGGCTCCAGACCCTCCGCAGGACTCGGTGGGAGCTGCCGGACGGGGCGGGACGGCGGAGGGGACAGAGCTCGCCGGGGCGTTTGCTCCTGGTGCTCACACTGCGGCACCCGCCGACCCCGCTCGCTGGACGCCCCGCCGGTGCGGTCTCCGGGTGCTGCCCCGAGCCTCCTGCCCGCGCCGCCCCGGTCCCCCTGTCGCCCGCTGACCTCACCCCGCGCCAGCCGCAGTTGCGGCTCCAGCTCCGCCTCCCCGAGCGCCCCGACCAGCCAGAGCCGCACGCGGTTGTGCGACCCCGAGAAGAGCCAGGCCCCGGTGGCCACGCGGACGCGGTAGCGGCCCATGTTGCCCCCGGCAGCTCAAGCGGGCGAGCCGGGTCCTTGGAGATTCCTGGGACAGTCCAGGGCCGCTGGCGCCTCTGGGTCACTTCCAGGCCTTTAAAAGATGGGTCAGCGTCCCGCCCTCACAACTTCTGGGCACTCCCACGTCCCTCCCCGGGCTAGCCCGGACCTGCGAGGGCAGCCGCCGAGCAGGCTGTGGGCTGCGCCGGGGTGGGAGGGGCACGCTGCCAGAGGGTGGAAAAGGCGCCGTGGCGGGGTGAGGCGGAGGGTGGCCGAGGTGGGGCTGCGCCAGGCTTCCAGGGTTGCTCTGGGGCTAAGTCCGGCAGCGCAGAAGTCCTCTGGCTGTTTACTGCCTGTGGGCCCCGTTCAGTAAGGACCAGGGGTTCCCCAACTACGCAGGAAAAGTAACAGCTTAAGCCATGCTACCCTGCTCCCCCTCTTACTCCCTGCAACTCCCCCACCCTATTTAAAGGTAAGATCCCCAGTGCACCAAATGCGTGGCCAGAGAGCAGCAGAGCTGTTTCTCAGTCTCCACAAGGATGCAGGAAAGGTTAGGGACCGAGGCGTACCAGTCTGGAGGTCTGGACGTTAGGTGCTGTAGAGTCACTCAGAGACCCCGCAGAGATGGCCTTCTTGGCCACATTGTCCTTTCCAGGTGAATGCAGCCCCTTCTCCTTCAGTAGGTCCTAGGTTAATTTTTATTCCCAAGCTCTCTCTTAGTCCTTACTGGATCTCAGAGTAGGAAGGCCAGGAAGAGTAATTGGACTTCCTGGGTCAGCGCTGACCCAGGAAGAGTACAGGTCAGGGACTTTGTAGACAAGGAGAGTTCAAGTCTTTGGCTTCGTCGCGCATCCAGGATTTAATCAAATCAGGCCTGACAGAGGCTCAGAATCCTAGTACAGGTCCCTGTCTCCATCTTTGTGATTAAGTTGTTGAAGCGTTTGGCTCATGACTGGGACCTCTAGAGAAATGGGCTGCTGGATAAATCTGCTGTCTGAGGCAGACCTCATAATCGGCTTGGGGTGCTGAATGTCAGTAGCGATAATCCTGGGGTGGAGGTGGGTGTCCTGGCTCCACCTTTCAGCCTGCAAACCTCATAGCAGTGTCTGGTCCTTCCTGGATACTCGTCTTTGTCTTGTATGTCTGTCTCTGCCCACGTTCTCTGCTGGGGGCTGGGTGTCTGCCATTTGGCAGCTCCCTGTTCTTCTGTTTTTTGAAGTCGCCATATTCTGTACCTCCAGGAATGGTTCCCCTTCCTTGGTAACAGCAGGACCTGGCCCTTTCCACACACATTTTCATGGGTCACTTTTGTCTTCTTGAAGAGAGAGCTTGTTTCCTAGAAACTTCCAAAGCCAGTTGTACCACAGCCCGTTTCTCTGCTATTTTGTGACCTCTTTCCTGCCCACTCTAGTATATTATGAAATCATGCGCGGAGAGTTGAACTCATAGTAACAATGAAAAGGTGGTTCCCAGGGGCCAGGGCCCGGGGAGGGAAGAAAAAGGTCAAAGGGTACAAAACGTCACCTATAAATAAGAGCTGGAGACTTGATTTACAGCATGATGACTGTGGTTATACTTGAAATTTACTGAGATAAGAGAGCTCAAGTGTTCTGAATGCACACGGTCATGAAGTGAGATGGTAGATACGTTTACTAACTTAATTGTGCAATCATTTCACAATGTGTAGATACATTTATGAAAACATTGTGTATATACCCTAATATACGATTTTTATTTGTTCATCTTATCTCAGCAAAGTTGTGGGAGGGGAGCTTCAGATGTTTATAAACACTTGCGTTGAAATACATTTGGTTTTGCCATCCCCAGGCACGTGATGCCAATATTCTTTCATAGTGGATTGCTGGTTGAAAGAGTCGTGTGTGTGTGTGTGTGTGTGTGTGTGTGTGTGTGTGTGTTGTAGGGACACAGAGTGGTCATGGAGGACAGGTTAGTACGAAGACACAGAAGTAGAATGCAGTGTAGGGTGCCTTTTAGGGGAACAGAGACGGGTTGGAGCTGGAGTGGTGGGTAGAGGGCAGAGAGTGAGGTGAGGTGCTTTGGGGAGGCTGGAGTAAAGAGGCTATTTGAGCCTGGAGTTAAAAGCCAACCTGACAACATACCTAGCGACCCCCCTTACAAAAAGAGGGGGAAGGCAGTGAAACAGAGGCGGGGGGAGGATTGGGAATTTTTTGTATGTACTGCTGGTATTGAACCCTGGTCTCACACATACTAAACAGGTGTTCTACTTTGAGACAAGGTCTTACCACATTGCCCAGTCAGGACTTGAATTTGTAATCCTCCTGTCTGGTCCCTTGAGTAGTTCAGATTACAGGCATGCATATCTGGATACGATTGAGAAACTGTGACAGGAATGCTGGGCATGGCTGAGACCCTAGAGGAAGCTGGTGACTATGAGTTTACCTGTTGCTCAGGAGTTTGACTTAATTATTTCCATGGGAGAAATAAAATACTAGACTCATCAGAGCATCAAGGGGTGGAACAGGGATCCTGAGGCCCCCAGAGGCAGACAAGAGCCTGTCTGTCCTTTCTATTCTTATCTCTCCAGATAGCAGTGGTAGGACAGGTATGAAGTTTCTTATTTATTATCAATTTGTGTTTTAAGCAGCCAGACTGCCCTTCTAGGCATACTTCCCACCCACGATCATCTCTAAATCACTTCCACTTGCTTGTTTGGGAGCTGGCTCTGCTCAGCATTTCTGGAAGAGACTGGGAGGTTCATCCTGGTTCCTCCCTGCAGCCCCCGTGGCTGGTTTTCACACCTCAGGATCTCAGCACTGCACTCTCTTTTCAGGAAGAAGAAAGAAGACCAGGCCCAGGGTCCTTTAGTCTTCTCATACTACCTCGGAGAAGACACAGTTAAAGGACAGGTGAGCTGTGGGATCACCCAAGGGACCTTCCCTGGGACCCCTGCCAACATGCTGCTGATCTTGCTTTTTGCTCTCATAGGTACCTCACCTTCTCATACTGTTCAATTTTCTCACATAATTCCTAGAAAATGTTCATATCTTGTCTACTGCTTTGACCTTCCCTGTGCTGAACCACATTTGAGAGCTGCCACTGCCACTGAGCTCTGCCATGTGACAGACTTTACTGAAGATCAGCAAGGACAGGGAGTAGAGACAGGTGATTGAGGCCCTTGCTTTGGGGGGACTATATGAGAGGCTCCCAAAAATTCAGTAATCAAAACAAGGCAAAACATTTTAATGCAATATTTGAAAAGGCAAAATTAATGCAAAATTTCCACAAAGGAAAACTATCAAAATTTAAGAGAGAATTAGTTGTAAGGCATAAGATTAACCATCTACATTTTTAATTTTTATATTTACTTATTTATTTTTGTTGTTTTGATAAAAAGTTTCATTTTGTAGTTGAGGCTGGTTTTGAACTCATTGTATAGCTGGGGCTGGCCTCAGACTTGCAGTGATCCTCCTGTGTTGGCTTCCCACACACTGGGATTACAGCCTGTACCACCCCATGCAGCTAGTAGTCTACACTGTTAACTGACTTTGAAACCATTCATAGGCCCAGAAAATTTCTTGTGGCTAACTTGACCCCCAGCACCCTTGTTCGAAATCCGCGGATGGCTTGTTTTGGAAATTTTTAATCTTTGTTTTGTTTATTTCCAGGTCTTCTCTCCAGTAATGGTGTATTTGAAGAAATCATTCATTCATTTATTCTTTTTTTTTCAGTGCTAGGGTTTGAAGCCAGAGCCTTGTGCATGCTAAGCAAGCACTCTACCACTGAGATACAACTGCAGTCATAATATAATTTTTTTATGTAAAACAATTTATTATTCATTATGATCGTTAACTGATTGAGTAAGAAATAGCCAACTAAATTGGATCAGCATAGTTTGGGGTGTGGCTGAAGATCTGCTGTGATTCACTGGATGTAAGTGACAGCAACCAAAAGCCTTGTCACTTAAATGGAATGAAAAGGAAATGGAGAAGGAAGGCTTGCTTCTGTTTCTTTGAAGGAGTTCCAGTCTTCACTTTTGCCTTGGATGCCATCTTCCAGCAGGAACTCTTCTACCTTCCAGCCTCCAGTGCAGACACTTCGGCCTCCGGGTACAGACTCACACTGGACCCTACAAGGAGCTCCAAGACTTGGACTGGATCCTTCAGATCTCCAGCATGCCATAGCCGTTTTCATTCTTCCACACCTGACTCTTTGGGCAGCCGTTATAAACCAATCTTGTAATTTTTTATTTTTGGTTGTACTGGGGATCGAGCTTGGGACCTTGCACTTGCGAGGCAGACACAGGACCACTGAGCTAAATTGTTGGCTCCAATCTTGTAAATTCTTATATTCTGTGTATCTTTCATTAAACTTGTTTCTCTAGTAAGCAATGACTGATACATGCATCATTTCATCTCCTTTCCAAACTCTACTCTGCCTCCCAGCTTTCCAAAACCAAAATGGCCCCCAAGGTATTTTGGAAATAACAGCCATTTAATTTTCCACTTTGATGACATAAATAAATGATTTTCCAAGATAAAATGATCAAGCATCACTGTCTTCCTTAGCAGGTGTCCGCAAACAGAAAAAGACAGAGGACTTTTTCACTCAAGGCTCCCTTAAGATTCATTCATACACTGCTTTTCTCACTCCCCAAGAATAACTGGCTCCAACTAAGTATGGGGGTTGTTTATGGAGGTTATGTGTTTGATTGTGAGTAGATGGTTTTATTCCTGTTTTAAAAAGAGACACCTAAGGTCAATGGAAGGATGTTTTCAAAGTTGAACAAGAAGGTGGATTATCCAAGACAATATTATGGGCTTGATTCACAGACTCATCTTCTTTCTTGGATTCTTCAGTGTTACTTTCTGCCCTTGTCACCATAACAAATCTGTTCCCCAAGCTTATTTGTCATCTCTCCATTCGTAAACTCCTAGTTACTGTCCATTGTTTATGTGAGTTTCTGTCACTTTGATCAGGCTTATCCCTAGGGTGCATGAAGTCTTTAGGAAAAAACTTTTGTGGGCTCTTATCTATACAAATGATGTATTTTAAAAGGTATGACAAAATTCATGGGTTAAGATGAAGGATCGTGATTTATTAGTGAGTCTCTATAATGATTCCTCACGCAGTCTTTTCTACGACTTCAATTGCACCTGGCATTTGGTTTAGTAAGCCTTTGCTCTAGTAGTTTTCTGAGGAAGAGGGCCTAATAGGTAACATTTTTAAAGATATCATATATTAATCATGTCTTTATTCAACTCAAACTTAATCATTAATTTGTAGTTGTGGATAGAATTAAAAAAAAAAAACTTCCCTGCACTTGCGAGGCAGACACAAGGAATCAGAATATTTGGATGATGGTTTTTTTTTGTTAGAATATTTGGATGATGGTTTTTTTTTTTCTTTGTTTGTTTGTTTTGGTTTTTTGAGACAGGGTCTTGCTTTTAGTTCAGGCTGACCCTGAGCTCAGCCTCAAACTCACATCACAGCAATCCTCCTGCCTCTGCCTCCCGAGTGCTGGAATTACAGGCGTGAGCCAACACACCCGGCACTGTGGTATGTGGTACTGCTTGCTGCTGGGCGTGTGAGTCTCCACACCCAGTACTGTATGTGGTTACCAGGGATGAATCCAGGCCCTTACACTTGCAAGACAGGTGCTGGAACCACTGAGCTAAATCCCCGACCCTTGGGTGATGTTTTTGTTAGTGGAAGAATAGGCAAAGCTCTTTACCAATAACAACAACAAAAAATCTCAAAATACAGAAACTTAAACATCGGATTGATCGCTCCCCCTGCTGCCAGTTTCTTCTCATCTTCAGCTCTCTGTCTTTTCCACCGCTTTCTGGGAGACATCCCTCTTTTGTTACCTTTTTTTCTGTTCTGTAATCATCATTGCTATGAATTTTTGTTACTTTAGAAAACATCTTGCTCTTCTTGAAGAGTGCTGAAGATCTAAGATTTCCTAAGACAGTGTTATAGTTTAAAAGTCTCCTACTCCTGTGATGTGCCTGTTTTCTGATTCCCTTTTTATTTTTAAAATGTGTGGTGATCCTCTTTAAGAGTGAAGTGCTAAAAAATGAAATTGTGAAGTTTTTTTTTTTTTCTTTTTTAAGGAATGGGCACAGAGTTGGTCTTTTGGCACAAAACCTTTTATAGTCAGGGTTTTTTTGTTGGGATGCTTGTTTTCTCCAGAGATCGACCTTCTAATTTCTGGACTGAGCAATAGAAGCTAGATCACTTGGAAGAAGTCATTTGGAAGAAAAGGAGTAAAGACTCAACACTCGGTGTATTTATTGCTTTTCACTATCTGAGTTTGCAGCTGGGCCTGTCTACCTATAGCCCATGTACTGTGTCTCTGCGCTACCAGAGGAAGTGCCACCCATCTTCTGTTAGCCGGGATGGAGAACTGGCTGACTGAACGGGACGGGAAGAAATATGGGAGCCATTTGCTTTGCAGACAGATGTTCTTCAGGTCTACCATGCTCACCCTTATCTGTACTCTTCCCTACCTTTGGGGGTCACCATTACCCATTTCTTGAATCTTATTGAGTATCTGCGCTTAGTGACTCATCCTCATAAAAACATCTGACTTTTAACACTGATTTGCTAATTCCCACTTTAATTGTTGAACCAGTTAATTATCACTTGTCTATCTGCTTTTAGCTTCAAAAATACAGACATCATCTCCTATATAACTTTTGTATTTCTTTATTCTAGTGGGTTTATGTGTTGTCTTTTTTGTTGTTGTTGTTATCGTTTAGTTTTTTGAGACAGGGTCTCGCTTTGTATGTAGTTTAGGCTAACCTTGAATTTACTATGTAGCCCAGGCTAGCCTCGAATTTGTAGTGATCCTCCTGCCTCTGCCTCCCAAATGCTGGGATTATGGATGTGAGCCACCAGGCCCGGCTATCTTGTCTGTTTTTAATTTCTATTTCCTTCTATCCTTATATGTGTTTTCTTCCTTCCTTTTTCTTGTCCTTTTCCCTTTTCTTCCCTTCACCTTTTTTGCAGCCCAATGATAAATGCAGGGCCTCATGTAAGCTAGGCAAGGGCTCTTTCATTTAATTTTATACCAGTCTCTTTTTATTTGTTTATATTTTGTTGCAGTACCAGGAATCAAACTCAGGATATTGAGCTTGCCAGGCAGACATAAAACCACTCAGCTACGTCTTTAACCCTCTTTTTAATTTTTATTGTGCAGTCCTGGAAATTTTAACCAAGGCATTTGCACTGAGCTGCATCACCAGCTCCCTTTTATTTTTAATTTTGAGATAGGGTCTACTACGTCTCAAACTTGTCCAGGCTGGGTTCAAATTTATGATCCTCCTGCCTCAGTCTCCCAGAGCACTGCCACTACAAATGTGTGCAACTGTGCCTGGCTCTAGCCCTTTTTATTTTATTTTGAGCAGTACTTTGCTAAATTGTATAGGCTGCTTTCAAACTTGCAATCCTCCAACCTCAGCCTCCCAAGCTGCTAGGATTACATGGGATATGTAGGAGTATGGGAAAAAATGAGAATTAAGTTGTGTCATATACTGATACAAATTCTCATTGTTGAGTTCGTGATGTGTATATGTAATGTACCAATAAAAATTTCAATTAAAATTTGATTTTATTGATACATTTTAGACCTACATTATAATCACATTCAACATTGAGAATTTGTACCTGTACATGACACAGCTTTTTAATTTTTTCCCATTCCCCTGCCCTCTGTATAACCCTACTCACCACCTATATCCATAAGCTTTGTTTCCTTTTTTTTTTTTAACCATCAAGCTTTTCCTTTTCCTTCTTTCTTGACTCATTTCTATTTTCTTTTTCATGTCTTCCTATGAGTTTCTTTAGCAATGTTTGGACTTTCATTTTGATTTGTCTGTAGTGTTTTTAAGTAGTATCTGTGGATAGTTTTTTAGTGGTTGCATTATATTATGTATACACAGTCTACTAGTCTATACAATCTACTGATATTGACATTTGATTAGTTTAGGTGAACTGTAGAGAACTTACTTCTCTTTAAGTTCCTTTACTTTTCTTCATTTATTACTTATTATTTTAAATATTTAGCCATATCATACAATGGCCTACTTTTTGTTTTTTTGAGACAGTGTCTCGCTTTGTAGTTCATGCTGGCCCTGAGCTCAGCCTCCAACTCACATCACAGCAATCCTCCTGCCTCTGCCTCCCGAGTGCTGGGATTACAGGGGTGAGCCACTACGTCTGGCACTGTGGTGTATGATACTGATTGCTGGTGGGCGTGAGTCTCCAGGCCCAGTATTGTATGTGGTTACCGGGAGATCAAACCTGGGCCCTTGTGCTTGCAAGATAGATGCCGGAACCACTGAGCCAAACCCCAGGTCCCCAATGGTCTATTTTTTACTTTAGCAATCAAATGTGATATAGAACATCTAAGATGAGGAAGAAAGTGTCTTGCAGGTCTTTTGGTGACAGATTCTCTTAGCTTTGCTTTGTTTGACAGTGTCTTTATTTCACTTTCATTGCTGGAAGATAATTTTACCAGGTGCAGAACCTAGGATTGCTAGTTCCTTTTAGTATTTGAAAAATGTTTTGTCACTTCAATTTGGCCTCCATGTTGCCTATGAGAAATCTGCTGTAATTCCACCTGTTGGGCTTATAGGTCCTTCTGTGTATTCTGTGGGATTAGTCTCCTCTCCAGCCAGGCTTTTAAACATTTTCCTTCGTCTTTGGTTTTCAGGAATTTAATTATGATGCAAGTTGGTACAGATTTTCTTGAGTTTATCCTGTTTGGGGTTTATTCAAGTTTTTGTATGTATAGGTTTGTCAAATTTTGGGAACTTTAAGCTATTTTCCTTTAGAATACATTTCAGCACTACATCTCTCCTTTTGTGACTAAAATGATACAAATGCTAAATCTTTTCCTATATACCCTCAGGCCCCTGACATTCTGTTTCTTTTCAGTTTACTGACTAATTTCGGTTATCATCCAGTTATCATCCTTCCCTTTCTCTTTTCCATTCACTATCAGGCTACTCTACCAAGTTCTTTTATCTTGATCATTGCATATTTCGGTTCTAAAATTTCCACTTGTTCCTTATTTGTATGCTTAGATTTTCTGTATTTTCATTTGTTTTCAAGTGTGCTTGTAATTCTTCACTGAAATATTTTTGTGCTAATCCTCGTCAGTTAATTCCAATATCTATGTATTCTGAGTCCCAGTGTCTGTTGACAATCTTTTCTCACTTGATTTGAGATTTTCCTGTTTTTTTTTTTATGGGAAATAATTTTTGATCAGATCATGGGCATTTAGGTCATTATGTTACAAAACTCTGGCTCTTAAATTTTCTGTTTTGGCAGCCACTTCTGATGTCACCTTAGGGGGGGAGAAAAGGATAGACTCATTACTTCCACCTGGAAATTAAAGTCCAGAATCTCCAATCAGTTTCTCTGGAACAACCACTGCAGCTCCCACGTGGCTTCCACCGACACCGCTGTGGGTGGGAGGGGGTCTTGCTGCCATTGGTTGGTAGTGAAACTTCCACCTCCCCAGTAGACCTCCTCTGGCTCCAGGCGGTTGGGGGGCGCCTTGTTGGGGGTGCTTAGTAGGAAGGGGAATCCAGGACTGGAGGAGGATACCTTATCTCAACCAATGGGGATGAAAACCATAGAATTCCAGTCAATTTCTTCTGACTATTCAGTGTGCCTTATTACAGTCAGGTGAGGGTAGAAGTCCAGGTTCTCCACTTAGCTTTCGCTAATATGTTCATTCCATGGTGTTCGGCTGAGATAGTGATTATCACCTGAAAGTTTTCTGTCTTGCTAGGTTATCCTTTTTCTGGCCCTTTAGCCAGAGAGAGCAAGGCTTTCTTGGGGATTTTGTTTGTGTCCATTGGTGTTTACAAAGACTTCTCCAGCATCCAGTTCTGGATATAGAAGGCTAGAAGAAAACCAGGAAACTCACTGCCGTGTCATTCTCTGATCCCAGAGTTCTTAATCTGGTCTGTCTTCTCTCCACTACTATACCTGGTAAGAAATTAAAGAAAAAGTACCTTGATTTTATATTGTTTTCTCATTCTGATTTATATATCAGTAGTATTCCACTGTATAGAAATATCACAATTTGCTTATTCATTCTTGTCGGTGTGTATTTACACTGTTTCATTTTGCAGGGGAGTTGATTTTGGTTTATAGAGACAGGGTCTTGCTGTGTAGCTCAGACTGTCCTTGTACACTGTGTAGTCCAGGCTGGCCTTGAATTCATGGCAATTGTCCTGCCTCAGCCTCCCAAGTGGTGGGATTACAAATGTGCATCACCACACCCAGCTGTTTGTTTGTTTTGAGACAAGGTCTTGCTATGTAGTTCAGGCTGACCTTGAACTCACTATGTAACCCAGGCTGGCCTCCAACGCACAATAATCCTCCTGCCTCAGCTTCTGGAGTGTTGGATTACAGACATGCGCCACCATGCCTGGTTTGTTTCTAGTTTTTTGCTTTATGAAACAATGCTGCTTTAAACATGATTTAATGCTATTATGAATATATACTATCAGCTCTTACTTTGGACATGTGTTTAGTTCCTGTTGGAAGAACATCCGGAGTAGACTTGCTGAGTCACTTGGTAATTATATGTTTAACTTTATAAGTAGCTATCAGACTTTTCCATAGTAGTTGTACCACTTTACCATCAACAATGTTCTAGCTGCTCTGCACCCTCAACAACACTGAGTTTTAATTTTCACAGTCTTTTAAGTTTTAGTTATTCTAGTTTTATTTGTTAGTTTTTTATTTTGTGAGACATGATCTTGCTAAGTAGTTCAGCCTGGCCTTAAACTCACTATGTAGCCCAGGCTGGTGTTGAACTCACAGCAATCCTCTTGCCTCAGCCTCCTGAGTGCTGGGCTTACAGGCGTGAGCCACCACACTCAGTGCTAGTTATTCGATTTTCAACTTGCCTCTCCTTGGTTGCTGATGAACGTCATTTAATGTGCTTATTTGCCATTCATACCTGTTCTTTGGTGAAGTGTCTGTTAAAATTTTTGGCCTAGGGCTGGGGAGGTAGCTCAGTAGCACTGCACTGCACGTACCTTGCAAATGCTAGGTCCTGAGTTCACTTCCCAGTACCACAAAAAATAAGATTAAATTAAATTAAATTAAAAATATATATTTGGCCTTGTTTTTAAAAACTGAGTTGTCGTCATGTCATGTCATTGAGTTGTAAATGTTCTTTGTATATTCTGAATACTATTTTAAAATTAGATATGTATTTTGCAATATGTTCTCCCATCCTATGCTTTATATTTTCCTATTCTTAATAGTGTATTTCAAAGACGCATGTATTTATAATTTGTCTGTTTTATCAGTTTTTCCCTTACATTTCATATTTTTTGTGTCCTATCTGAGAAAACTTTGACTAAGTCAAAGTCACAAAAATTTTTTCCTGGCTGGGGATTTAGCTCAGTGGTTGCAGCACCTGTCTTGCAAGTGCAGGGACCAGGTTCAATCCCCTGGTAACCACATACAATACTGGGTGTGGAATCTCATGCCCAGCAGCAACCAGCACCACATACCACAGTGTATACCCACCATGTGCTGGGCAGACATGTAAACTGTTTCCACATTTGGCTATCATGAGTAACACTGCACTAAACTCAGGAGTACAGAGCTCTTTTCAGCATACTGATTTCATTTCCTGGATCTATAGTGTGCCAAGCGGTGGGATTGCTGGGCCATATGATAGCTCTAGTTTTGACTTTTTGAGGAATCTCCATACTATTTTCCATAATGACTGTGGCAGTTCACATTCCTACCAACAACACCTAAAGGTCCCTTTCACACTCTTCCCAACATTTGTTATCTTTTAATTCTTGATAATAGCTCTCCTAGTAGGTGTGAAATGATACCTCACTATGACTTGCTTGGATTTCACTGGTGATTACTTATCCTGAGCACCTTTGAGTACGCCTTTTGGCTATTTTTGTATGTTTTCTTTGAAAAAATGTATACTTGGCTACTTCACCCATTTTAAAATCAGATTATTGTTCTTATTACTCTGATGTGCAGAATAACATGATTGTACGTATTCCTTACTTATTTTGGATATGAATCTCTTTTCAGATATGTTCTGCAAACATTTTCTCTCATTCCATAGACTGCCTTTTCATTTTGTTGTTTGTTTCACTTGCTGTGCAGAAATTATTCATTTGATACAATCTTGTTTGCTTACTTTTATTTCTCTTTCCTGTGCTTTTCAGGGACAACTTGAATTTGGCTGAAAGCATTCTTACAGTGTGGTTAGCGTTTCTCCTTTTCCTCTGTTTTCCATAACTTTTGGATAGGTTCAGAGGTTTGATTAGTTCCATTTTTTTTTTAAGTTTAGCAAGAATGCTCCAATATACAACAGTAATTTTCTAATTACTTCATATTAGGAAGAACATAAAGTCTAGTTAAACCATTTTTTTGATTTTGTTTTGTTTTTTGCAGTACTTGGGCCCTTGTGCTTCCAAAGCAGGCAAAGTCCCACTTGAGCTTAATCCCCAGCCCTAGTTAAACCACTTTTGTGGTGCTAAGATTTATCACACAAATGTTATCAGTTTGATCTATCTATTATAGTGTGGCCCATTAACCATTCACCTAACAATTTTATTTTAGTTTTTAATTTTTAATTTTTTTTCCCTGGTACTGAGGATTGAACTTAGGACCTTGCAGCACCTAATAATTTTAGTAGCTATTCATGGCTATCACCAACTCACATCACAGCAATCCTCCTGCCTCTGCCTCCCGAGTGCTGGGATTACAGGCGTGAGCTACCACGCCCGGCACTGTGGTATGTGGTGCTGGTTGCTGCTGCGTTGAATCTCCACACCCAGTATTGTTATGTGGTTACCGGGGAATCGAACCGGGGCTCTTGTGCTTGCAAGACAGGCGCCGGAACAACTGAGCTAACTCCCCGGCCCATTTCATTAGAGTTTTTAAAGTGGTGATATTCTAAAACTAATTTCTTTGGCATTGTAATTTGCATTATAATTTTAATTTGTGTATTCCAGTCTATACTAATCAAAATTGTTGACTTAACAAAACCAGTCATACTCTGAATCTTCTTCCAGGCCCATCTTGAACTTGTAAAATCTTGTTTTAGCCTAGACTCTTGCTAAGTCAGCTTAGCCAAAACTCCCCATACTGCATAGCTGATCATCTTTGATATCTGATTATGTTCCTCATCCTATACCATCCCCTATGTGATGAATGATCAGCCTTATCTATCTGCAGCAACAATCTTGTAAGACAAGTTTGTCCAAAATTCCCCTTAACCATGATGTTTGATTTTAGTAATTTAGCACCCACCAACCCCTGTACTACACCTTGGATATAAATTTCCACTTGTCCATGTGTTATTCAGATTGTATCCAATCTCCCTCTACCAGTGCAAGACAGTCATTGAGTAATCCCTACAATGGCAATATTTGTGAGTAAGATATTTCTTAACATCCTCTAACAAGAATCTTTTTTTTTTAATAGTTTTTTTTTTTTTTTTTTTTGAGACAGGGTCTCGCTTTGTGGTTCAGGCTGGCCCCTGAGCTCAGCCTCAAACTCACATCACAGCAATCCTCCTGCCTCTGCCTCCTGAGTGCTGGGATTACAGGCATGAGCCACCACACCCAGCACTGTGGTATGTGGTACTGATTGCTGCTGGGCGTGAGTCTCCATGCCCAGTATGGTATGTGGTTACTGAGGATCGAACCTGGGTCCTTGCGCTTGCAAAACAGGCACCAGAAGCACTGAGCTAACTCCCTGGCCCTCTAACAAGAATCTTTGAGGGCCCTGGATTTAGCTCAGTAGCTCTGCCCCTGCCTTGCAAATGCAAGGCCCCTAGTTTGATCC